>PVIY010015822.1:0-52978 GCA_004026745.1 Myrmecophaga tridactyla | reverse complement strand
TTCAATATTGCTGGGTGGGAGCATTTTGATTGTTTCCGTGAAGATGTGACCCACCCAACTGTGGGTGGTAACTTATGATTAGATGATTTCCATGGAGGTATGTCTCCACCCACTGAAGGTGGAGTTGCTTGCTGGAATCCTTTAAAAGAGGAAACATTTTGGAGAGAGTCCCTTTTGGTAAAGCCACGAGAAAGCCAGCAGATGCCGCCATGTCCGCCACATGCCCTTCCAGCTGAGAGAGACACGCTGAACATCACTGGCCTTCTTGAACCAAGGTATCTTTCCCCAGATGCCTTAAATTGGACATGTCTATAGACTTGTTTTAATTGGGACATTTTCTTGGCCTTAGAACTGTTAACTAGCAACTTATTAAATTCCCCTTTTTAAAAGTCATTCCATTTCTGGTATATTAGATTCCGGCAGCTAGCAACCTAGAACAGTTAGAAATTATTTCAAATTTTTTTTTAAATTAATATAGCTTGTGAGGTTGATATGAATAGAAATGCAGTCTCCAGTTTGTTCCATGTTAGACTGTCATGTTCTTGAACAGATTGAGCAGAAAGTCACTTTAAGAGATAGAATAGGGTTGGTGTGTGACCTTGACATTTCATAAGAGGTGAGAGTTTTCATCAGAATCCTGATGCAAACTTAATTTTTTTTAATCATGAACTGATCTCTTCATACTTAGACTTATTTTCAGGCAGAACAATCATGGTATTATTATCATTAACATTTAAATGCTTACCCTTTCCAACTGTGAATCATAAATTGAAAGAAATTTTCCTTTCACACATTTTTCTCTTATTAACACTTTCATTTTGTAGCAGAGCATGAAACACGTTGCATACAGATGGAGAAGTCATTTTCACTGTAGGGAGAGAAAGCACCTAATCTTCTCTCATTTCTGGCAATGTTATCATTTGGATTTTTTCTTTCCCTTAGAGGAGAAATAAATATGTTTCTGAAGAACCAAAAAATGTACATGCTGCCAACTCCGGTATATCTTGATGATTTGCTAGAGTTTTCTCCTAATCATGTAGACAAATTTGTTCATTCTGCTTGCCAACATACAGGTTTATTATGACTTGTAAAATCGTAACTTTCCTCAAAAAAATTTTATAGTCTTACCCAACCATACATCTTTATGCACCTAGCCACAACTCAAACCACTGTCTAGGGAGTCACTGCATAAACAGAAATATTAACAAACTAGGCCATGGATGCAATTGACTTAAATTTCTTTGATCTACCTTTTAGATCCTACCTTCTTTTCTTATGTAAATCACATTTCTTTAAATTTCACATTGTAGCATATACTGAAGAATAGACTATATCAATACATAATTGCAATTTACTGGTATAGCATCTCAATGGGAATAGTCTTTTTTTTTTCCCATTATTGTTATAGTTGTTGTTTTTATTTTTAACCTAGTACCATGTAATGCTTTCATGGCATTTTATACAAGCTGAAGCTTCTCTATCCTCCAAACATTCCCCTCCTATCTCCCCCAGTATCAGCAAATTATTTGGCCAGTTGTTCATAAAGAAATATGGGGGTCATGTACATTTTAATCCCCTCTCTCCACTCCCATTTCATAAATGGCTAATTCCCGTTGATTCTGCCTCCACAACAGCTCTCCCACCAAACCCCTCTTTGTCATACCCATTGCCCAGACATCAGTCTAGACATTATCATCTTATTTCTGTAATAGTCATGTGTCTCATCTCTCTTCCCACAATCTGCCCCAACCTTCATACTGGTGTCAGATTTGTAATTTTCAAATGATCACATCAGTGCCTTACTTAAGCCTCTTAAGGACTCCCTTTTCCTACAAACTATGAACTTCTTACCTGATCTAATCTGATTTCCATATCCCTCTCCAATCCTGGTTCTCACTATATATATATGTATATATATATATATATATATAAAACCTTGGAGCCCTATGTCCTAGACTTCTGCAATAATGGACTTCAGTCTCTTCCTGAATATGTTTTATGCCTTTGCACGTGTAAGTCTCGCTGCAATGACACCTTTACCCCTCATTGCCAACCCCAGTCCAGTTACACCACTTTGTTATCAGAACATCTATTCTACTTCATTACACTTAGAAGGTAGCAGTGTCTTAACACCATTTTTGAATTTCAAACACCCTTAATGGTACCTGGCAAATATTACTCACTCAACAAATCTATGTTAAACTAATAAATTCTGGATCTCAAAGTTCAAACTGGATATTTTCTAAGTGATGCCCATGCTAGTGGGGAATATGGACAGTGACCATGTTCCGGGCACTAGAGATGCCCAGCCAAGGTAAGCACAAGACACTGCAGCCAGAAGTCAGCGTGGTCAGGAATAACAGTTAAAACATTTCAAATCAGGGACAGAAACCCAGACATAATAGTCAAAGACTTTACCAAACAAAAAACCAAAAGTAAGGTACATACAAAAATAAAAGCCAAAGAATTGTACCAACCTGGGAGGATGGACAGGAACAACAAGAATTTGCACTTGCAAGACACAGACCAAGCATGGGACAGAGGTAGGAACTATGTGAAGCCAAGAACCAGAAAACTGATGAAAGAAATTGTCAAGAGACAACTAGGAGAATAGGGAGCCCAAGGACAAAGCTTCCTTTGGGGATGGTAACTCAAAGCAGTCAATCCTGGCCAAGGGTTGACCAAAAACACTTCTCAATGTGGCAAGGAAGCTAAATTATGTTTCAATATGAGCATCTTCATCCTTGGAAACTCTTCATCCTTTGAAGGTGTGATTTACTTAAGCAGGAGGTTATTCAGTGCCAAGTCCGGTGAATGAAATGAGTGGCCAAGTTCACAAAAATTCCTCTGGGTCTAAAATAAGGTGTGATTATAAATTAATAGGACTAATTTTCTTCTTTGGCTCTAGTTCTAAAGAGAATTCCAAAAGAAAAGTACCCATAACCATTCAAACATCTTAAGATTTAGAATAACATCACTGGAATAAATGAACAGGCTCCCAAGGTGATTTTTTCCAAGGAGAAAGATTGTATTTGGATCCACATTTCAGTGAGTTTGCTTAAAAATCAGTTGCATTCCTGATAGGAGCTTTTCCCAGCATATACAGTACTGAACAGTAGCTCCATTGATGTTGGGGAAAAAGAAACTTTCTGTGATCATATTATTTGGGAATTGATGAGTTAAATAAAGTCTCTTTCCTGGAATCCTTCTCCTAGCCTTTTATATACTGATGTGTACTGTAATTCTTTCCATAGTGCTACTCACACTTAATTGATGATTTGGCCCTTCTCACAGAACATCTCATAGGACTTGGTTCCACAGAACAATCTTTGGTGAAAAGCTTTGATGGAACACAGATGAATCATGATCAAAGTCTAAGTTTTAGGTAAGTTATTTTCCAAATATAAGTCCAAATTTGAGAGAAAACTTTATGAAGATTATTTAACACATTTTTGTGTGCTTCATTTCCTCATCTAAAAAAATGGGATACTAATAATATCTACTTCAGAGAATTTTTGATAATTAATTGAGCTAATCCATGCTAAGCACAGTGCCTGGCACCCCGTAAATATTCCATAAGTGTTTATCTACTTTCATTTTTAGTGATACTAAAGGTAGCAGAAAACTGGCACTTGGAGCTTGCGTAGAAAGTCAAGACTGAGTGAGGGTCCAAAAAGGTCAAAAGGAGGATGTACATACATGCAAGAGAGAAAATCACGATGGGAACATGTCAGGAAAATCAACAGGGAACAGCAAAGGCAGTCACCCCTGCTGCATGCCTAGACTTAAAAAAAAAACTTTGCCACAGAGGGGCCAGAAAGCTAAATTATCTTCAAAATGCGCATTCTCACCCATGGAAACTCCTTATTCAGATCAAAGTCTTGAGTACTGGTCATACAGTTCATGACCTCTGACTTTTCTCAACAGAGCTTGTTGATTATAAAGGCATATAGTCTGTAGTCTTCTATAAAGTCTGAGTTGAGAGGAATGAGGAAACATCTACACAATCAACCACAGAACTCCAGGGTTTTACCATTATGAATTAAATGCCTGCTCAGGATTTGAATCATTCCTTAAATCTTAACCTACAAGCATCCTTTGGCATGTTCCAGTGTGAGGAGGAACTGAACTTTGCATTTGAAAAGAATGGGACTAATTGGGGAAGAGAGGAAAAGAGTGGAAGCTTCGGTAATTTTCTACCCAGAACGAAAGCACCTTGCAGGATCCAGAGCAGCCAGTAGACCATAGGTAGGCACTGGTTGTGTTAGGGACATTTTGATCATTGCTGTGGTGCATTTATTAAGGGTACAACATAATGGAAAACTGCAGGAAAATCTGGCCTCTAAAACAGATGCAGTGCCAGGATCCAGCAGAAGCTGTGATCAAGACAATTCTCACACTACTAAGAAATTGTACTCACCTTTAGCAATAGTATATACTTCCATTTCCTTTCTATTCCTTCTGTTCTTTATAGGTCCCAACTGTCTTTACAGCTCCTGCTGTCTGTAACCCCAAAGGAACAAAGGGGTTATATAACTTAGGTTGGTGCTACATACCCTTCCAATCTACGAAGAAACAAGGCTGCATGGGAAGTCAGGCTTCTGATAGTATTTAAAAGATGCAGCTGAATTTTAGTGTTCTGCTGCAGCAGCTAATAATGCTTCCTGTGTTGTTTTCTTTTGGGGGTGTTTTCAGCTTTCATGGAAGGCAACAATGAACCATTGGTCTCCAACGAATAAAAAACAATTCACTTAATCATTTCACTTATGACTACCTCTGCCTTGGATAAACAATGACAGCAGAAACTGTTCTAATGGGATCCTTTCACTAGTGGGATGTACAGCATTTTTGTAAAAGTCTAGCTAATTCACCAATGAATCACATACATACATTCATATTTGTGATGCAAAGAATTCTCACGTGAAATTATTTGATTAAGTAAACCATTCCTAGTTAATTTTCTTTTCTAACAATTTGATTCCTAATGCATTATGCTGACAAAAATTTAAGCTCAGCTGATTCTTTTAGTGCTTTTATTATTGGTTGAGTTAAGAAATACTACCACCTGTAGAAACTGGTTGTGCTGGAATCAAGACTTCCCCCAAGGCTTTGGGGTGGATGAAACAGAGGATCCTGGAAGGATGAGCCTGAACTACATTTGCTTTCCCCAAACTAAAGTCTAAAGGATGGTAAAGAATAATGGCAGTTTGCAAAGAAGTCCTTATAGCAGATCAGCCTTTCAGCAAAATTGCCTTTTGGCCCAGCAATTCTCCACTAGGAACATCCCAAATGAATTGAAAGCAGGGACTCAAATACATATTGCACACCAGTGTTCATAGTAGCATTATTCACAGTCGCCAAAGGATGGAGATAACCTACGTGCATATCAACAGATTAATGGATAAACAAAATGGTGTATAGTTATACTGTGGAATATTATTCAGCCATGGAAAGGAACAAAATTCTGATACATGCAAAAACATAAATAAACTTTAAACACATCATGTTGAGTGAAATAAGCCCGTTACCAAAGAACAAATGTTGTATGATATCACTTATGTAAAAAACTAGAATAAGCTAATTCATAGAATCTAGAATACAGGTTATCAGGGGTTGGGGTGGATAGAGAATGGGGAGATAATGCATAATTGGTACAGAATTTCTATTTGGGATGATGGAAAAGATCTGAAAATGGATGGTGGTGATTGTAGCATAACATCATAAATGTAATGAACACTACTGAATTATGCATCTGAATATGGTCAAAAGGGGACATTTTAGATGATATATACGGTACTAGAATAAATTTTTAATTAACTTTTATAAAATTGTATTGTTAGAAAGACCACAGGATATGAAGAATCATTAGCTAAATTTTTAGCCATCTACCAGTGGTGACATATGTAGCACTATTAGTCTGTGGATAGGTTTGGAAAAAAAAAAAAAGAATTTAAATTTGTGGTGGAGCACTGAGATGCTTCAAGGTTCCTCTTCCCACCCCAGCCCTGGAAGCTTCTCAGAGGTCCAGAAAAGAATTAAAATACTGCAGTAACAGGGCAAGTGGAATTAAGATAAAGTCTACTTAACAGGGTAGGATCTTCTGGAGTCCTAGTTGATCCCTCTCCAACATCTCAGGAGCTCAGTGTGGAGCCAGTCTGCTCTCCCAGTGCAATTCCCTGGTCCTGGTTCCAGAGAAAGCAGAGCAACCTTGGGACACAAACTAGGAGCATGTATGACTGGTACAACCTGTCCAGGGGTGTCTTAAGGGATTTGCTGCCTCAGAACTTGCCCTCTATATAAAAGGAAGTTCACAGAACATTCAGAATGTTTTAATGGAGGAATTCCTAGGGCCACACAGGCACATGCCAAAAGCAAGATGCATGCCCAAAGGATGAGGGAGACCCCTACCTTTCAGTCTGTTACTTTTCTCCAAATTGATTATATGAATAAGCTCTGAAGGAAAGCATTTGCACAAGTCAATCTGGACATGCTGGGAAAGGTGTATTCTTTTTTTTCTTCATCTTTTTTCTTTACTATTATTTATTTATTTATTTTTCAGTTAAGTCCTAGCAATCAAAGAAAGCTCTGTCATAACACTAGCTGGATACAAACTTACGGAACAGGTGCCTCAGAGTTTAAATTCTAGGAATAACACATTAACATATCAAAATGTCCAGGTTTCAACAACAGATTACAAACTATACAAAGAAACAGGAAGCCACAGCCCAGGCAAAGGAGATTAACCATCAATGAGGAGGACCAGACTTGCGACATACTAAGGACTTTTGTAGAAATTATCCTAAATATGCTCAAAGAGCTAAAGGAAAACATGAAGGGAAAAGAAGTAAAGGAAATCAGAAAAACAATAGATGACTGTAAAGAGACTTTAAATAGACAGATGAAAATTATGAAAAAGAACCAGAGAGAGTTGAAGACAGGTATAGGAACATACTTTGTGGATACTATTGAAGTTAATTTGGTAGCAAAGCAAATGTGATTATTACAGACTTAGGATGTAAAATTTAAGCTCCATGGTAACTACAAAGAAGTTATTGGAGAATATACATGCTCACAGAGACATAAATTAGAATACAGATTGCTAGGGGTGGGAGACATTTGGAAAAGAGGGTTAATGCGTAATAGATGTAGGGTTTCTATTTGAGGAGATGGGAAACTTTTAGTAATGGAAGGTGGTGAGGGTACCACAATACTGTGAGTGTGATTAATCCTATTGTATTGTATGCTTGGTAGTGGTTGCGATAGGAAATTTTATGTGTATGTATGTTCACACAGTTGAAAAAAAGAGGACAAAAGAAAGAGAAAGAAAGAAATAGGGTGGGAGAGAGGAGGGGAGAGAGGGGGAGGGAAGGAAGGAAGAAAAAGGAAGAACAACTATAGAGATAATGACAAATAAATGCAATACTGGATAGGATCCAGCAAAGGAGCAGAAAAGGCAAAGGAGCAGAAATGTTAAAATTAGTGATTCTAGGTATCTGGGGGAAAGAAGAATGTTATACTTCTCTGTACAGTATTTGTATTCTTTTTGTAACTGTCTTATAAGTCTGAAAGTATTTCAAAGTAAAAAGAACTGAAGACTGTGGCCTTGGAGAAATAGGAGTGAGTGCTCTCTTAGGTCAGCCCCCATCCAAGGCAGGAATCAGGACCCCACAGGGGTTGTGCAATGGAGGAATCCAGAGAACACTGCAATAAATTTGGCCATTGTTTTTTATTCAGATATAGGCAGACTCTGTGTTGTACAGGGTAAAACATTCCAGTTTAGAGAATGATCTAAAGTTCTTGAAAACTCTAATCTAAATTATATTCTTTATGTTAGTGGACCCTGGTTTTCTACCATTCTTCCATTTTAGCAAGTGATAATAGACAGACCTTCAGTACTTTTATATTGAATGAAAAACTTACCCTATCCCTGGATGCTGGGCCCCAAAACATTTTTTCAATAGTAACTTTGAAAGCGAAGCTCTCCTTCCCACCTCCTGGGGGCTGCTGAGAGCTGGGCTCATGTGTGTTTTTCCCAAGCCATCTCAGGAAAGAATTCTCTTACCCATCGAAGGTCAACTTAATCTAGAGATCTATAAGGCTTAGTGAGTTTCAAACATATTCCAAACATGTAGCAATGATAGATAAAATACAAAAAGAAAATAAAATGACATAGGCAAGGTACTCCCAATACTGAAGAAGGGTTCAGGCACAGAGATGAAGGGATAAAAAATACTCCAACCCATAAGTACTATATGACTTTTACTTTTATCAGCTTGAAGGATATAATTTCATCCAAGGATATCAGAGGATGTCAGCTCAATGTTGTCTTCTGAATGTCTCTTTTAGGGTCTCCTTAGGTCACTCTCAAAAGACACCCTAGGAAGTATGAGTACATCATTTAGACTATATCAAGGTGCTACTTTCCAAATACCATAGATGAGACCATATGGTGAGAAAAGCAGAAAGAATGGATATTTGTGTCCACAGAGAGATCCAAGGGGTGACTGCCCCCTTAAAAGTTAAAGTAAAACTAAGCAAGGCAACAACCCCAGGAATCCTAAAAATCAATGCAGATGTCAAATATTTACAAACTTACCACGTTACTACTGCTTCTAGCACTATGCTGCTACACCATGAGGACCCCAGGCACCACTCCCACGGCCACCCTATTGTTCTGAATGCATGGATAGCCACATCAAGTGGCCCTCTATGTACAGCATTGGGTGGTGTGATTCTTGCCTGCCTGCAATGATGATGGCTGGGTCTGTCCCAAACGCAGTGGTCCAGTCAGCGTTCTCTACCTTCCCAAATTAAAATGCTTCCATGCTACGACCATCCATCTTGACCAAAACAGGTGCTCTCTAAGTGTGATTTAAAACCAATTTTCCAAAGCTTTTCATTGATTTTTCAAAGTGAAACACAAAGAATAAGCAATAAACCCATCGTTCATCACTGATGAAGCATCTAGTGAGTGTCACATCTAATCTGGGTGAAAGCCACACTCTGTGATGTCTGCTATGAATGCCAAGAAAGTGGACTCCAGTTGTAGAGCTGGAGGGCCATCCTCATTACATGGATGAGACACCCACATTCTAGAGGATTAAAGAGGCTCAGGCAATGAATGTGTCACAGAGCTAGAACTGAAATTTTGATGTATGCTCCACTTACCCCTCAATCCCTGCCACCATTTCAGGTTGGCTCCATCTATTCTCAGGTTAGGAAAACAACTCGCTAGTGGAGGTATTGCTCAGTCTTTTCAGCAATCCACCTGCCCTGCAACAATTCAGGAGCCACATTATAGGATCTTCCTCTCCTTCCATCTCCTATGGTCAGATTTCCTTCAGACTATAGATTGACCAGACTGTAGAAGAGTCACTGCTGAGAGATTCAAATTAGGGTCACAGTTGAGCTCAGTTCTCACATCTCATCTGACTTCACTGAGTTTTCACAACATTTTTTTCTTCCTTTATACCTCAAGCAACACTTCTCCAAAACTGACCCTATTTGGCCTCATCTGCCTGATTTTCCTGGTGTAGTATTTGTGGTTGTTATCCCACCCAGATCACCCTGACCTATTCCAGCTGCTGTGGGTATTGGCAGCTAATAGCTAAAGTTGCTCTCTTCTCTGAATAAGTGCCCACCAATAGGAGTCGTCTCACCAGGGGCAGTCAAAGTCACTAGATTGATTCAGTGAAGACCTAGGGCCTCTCCATTCACTCAAGGAGGGACAACTGTGATGTGTGACTTAGTTTATGTCCTCAGTCCTCCGTGCCTGCATGGACCATGCAAAGACTAGACTTTCCTTGAGACCACATTCTCACTCGGTTCCTTCCTCTTCCTTCCCTGCCTTCCTCACTCTCTTTTTTTTCCCCCTGAAAGGTGCTTCTTCATTCAATCACGTGCTTCCAAATCCCTGTCTCGGGCTTTGCTTCTAAAGTCCTCAACTAAAACAGCCACCCTTGCATGCCAGCTCTGGCCACCCATGGAAGATGCCAACTACCAACAATGTCAACAACTCATATAGTTAACTTTGGAGAGATTTAGATTGAAAAACAAATTCTGGGATTTACTAACTACAAAAACTTGTTTTAAGCTTTGTAAGGTTCAACATCTTCCTCTCTAAAATGGGATACCACACAACTGCAGAGAACTGTTCCAGGAATAAAAATGTATAATGTTGGTAGAACTTCCTAAAAGTTGAAACATTCCCTCTGATACTTTGACATTAATAATAATGTTAGCTAATATTTCTTAGGCATTTACTATGCTCCAAGCTCTGTGCTAAGTGTGTTATATACATTATTTTATTTAAACCTCACATCAATCCTTTGAGGTATGTCGTTTCCAAAGGCTGCCATAACAAATTACCACAAATTAGTTGGCTTAAAACAACAGAAATGCATTCATTCAGTTTTGGAGGTTAGAAGTCCTAAATAAAGATGTCAGTGGGGGCATGCTCCCTATATGTTCCTCTTCTAAGGGCTCACTCTAATCCAGTATGGCCTCATCTTAACTTGATTACATCTACAAGGACCCTATTTCCACATGACACCACATTCACAGGCGCCAGAGGTTAAGACATCACCATATCCTTTGAGGAATACAACTCAACCCATTACAAATTAGGTCCAGCCATTTCCCCATTACAAATGAATAGATTAAGATTGCCTAATTTACCAAAGTCACACTTCATAACTGGTAGAGCTCAGAGTTGAAGCTCCTGACAACCGGTCTCCAAAAAAACGGTGCTGTACTTTGTCTCGGAAAGAATTATATCTACTTTCCTGTAGACCCGTCTTCCTTCTCACGGCCATTCTATTCCCTCAGCTCCTGCTTCCCTTACAATGCTCACTGACTTGTAACACTGCACAACTACAGGGTCCCATGCTTTCGGTCCTCAATCTCCCAACAAACTTAACAGTCCAGTGCCCTGTTCTGCATTAGCTGACTTTGATGATCTGTGATCACAATTATTATATCGTTGAAGGCAATCATTTTATGTATAATGTTATAATCATCAAAATTTTGAGTGTGCTGTCTTGGCATCCATCTCACTTTGGCTAAACCACTTGCCTCAACACTGACCATTGGCCTAATTAATAAGCAGCTTTCCAGCCGTGGGGCATAAACTTCAGAGCCCAAATCTGTACCTTTGGCCACCACCTACACCACTACACACTTCACCCAAACCCACAGCTGGTCCCAAATGATAAGCTAAGCCATCCCCACTGCCCACAGATCCCCAGTCCTTTTCACTTTTCATATGTGTTTGCTTTAAATCAGTCAATCCTTGACTCCTACAATTAACCTAACTTCTACCCATGAACCATAATTAAGGCACAAGCCTAGATGTCCCTCTCCCTTGCCTGTGTGCTTCCTCCATATGGGTTGAGTTCCACTCCTGCTCCTCCCACCCAATCTGGCTTTCCTTTGACCCTTCATGGTATCCCTCACTCTCTGGGACCTGTGAGTGACAAGCTACCTTTTCTCATGCATTATGGCTTCAGTTTCCCATGGTGTCACACATGTCTACGGGCACACGACCCTGAACGTGGCCAATCTCACCCATCATGTTGCAATGACTTCCACTCGGGCCCAAATTTAAAATCCATCTTAACTAATTCAATACTATAGTGAGTTCAGATAACCTTAGTCTTTTCAACTTGTCCATTGATGGTACCTCCTGAGAAGGACACAAAGTGGTGATTTCAATAAAAAAATATTTGTGAGCAAGAATTTTATCCCCAATATCTCACAAATTTTGCCACATTAACATCTGTCTCCTTCTGTCCATAAAGCATGCAGAGCTGAACCTTTCTCAGAGGGATCACACACATGACCACTGGGGGATTAATGTCCATTAACAAGGCTAGACAGCTCCTATCCACTCATCTCTGCCACCACAAACATTGTGTATTCAACTTTTTAAAAGCGAAAAACATATTCCTATTCCTAAAAAGCACCAGGATCAGCTGCGACTTCTTCCTTATTATTAGGAAAAGAGAGAGAGAGAGATGGAAAATAAAAGATTATATAATATCCTCTCTTTTCTAATATGTCTCATTTTATTGTTGTTCACTGGCACTATTTTCTAGGTTATGCTTAAGCAGCAAAGCTTCCTTTTTTGCAGGCGTTTGCAGACTTTCGCGTAGGTAGAGGACAGAAAGGTTAAGAAAAAGTTCCTCTGAAACAAATGAGCCTTTCCATGGAACTTTCCATTAGGCACACAGCTTGAAGAATCTAATCGTATAGATCCAAATGAGGGTCACACTTGACCTCAGCTCTCTTTCACGGCGTTAGATAGTGGGAGCTCGGTCCGGCTCTCAATTTCTGAATATCAATTAGAGCAGAAATGTCTATAAGACATGCTTACATGGATTATGTATAATGGAATGGGACTTTAAATCTGTTTCTTTTTCTTCCCTTTTTTATATTCGCACAAGGAGCAGAGCAAGTTTCCTTAATGATCAGAAAATATGCTTAGCAATTCAAAAAAGCATTTCAGGATCACATTTCAGATATCATGGCTAAGAACACAGTAAATAAGCTAGAAAACAAGAGTTGCAAAGTGAAACAAAAGAAATCAAAGTTAATCACCTGAGATTATTAACTTGAAAAAAGGCAGGCTTAAAAAACAGTATATATAGTATCATCTCATTTGGTTAAAAAAAAGTGTATATATATATATATATATGCATTTTTAAAATGTATGAAAAGATCAATGATAAAATATTAACAGTGGTTGTCTCTGAGTGGTAGGAGCATTCTAACTTTTGCTTCTCTGTAAGTTTTAAACTTCAACAATGCATATATACTGATTTTTAATTTTGAAAAAAAAGCTCATTCTAATGAAAGAAAGAAAAAAGGAAGGTAAAGTGGAAGGAAGGAAGGCTGGTAGAACTTTTAAAAAAAATGTATTGTTAACCACCTTGGATGAGGCCATGGGGCATATTTAATTAAAAAATAATGAAAAAAATCATAGCTGATGGCAGGAACACTAAGATGCCAGCAACACAGTATATAAGGGTCTCTCTCTATATCCCTTGTTCATTCCATTCGCTGGAACATGACTATTTCTAACCCTCTGCTGTGTTCCTCCAAATGCTGGGAAAGTGCCCCCTCATCTGCTGCTCCCACGCCCTCTACTTCCATCAATCAAGCTCTATCCATTCTGAGTCCCACTGCCCAGGGCCCTGTGCTCTGTGTGACATCTTTTTATTTATTCGTTCATCAATCATTCATTGAGCACTACTCTGGGCCAGACAATGGGCTGGAGATGTAAAGATAAATAAGACACAGTCCTTGTCCAAACAAAGTTCACAGTCTAGTGGAGCAGAAATAAAAGAAATGGAAAGTTACATTGGAGTGTAGGAAGTGCCTCCGTATGGCAAGGCTTGCAGGTGTGGGTGGAAGGGTGCACCCAGAGAACATGGAGTAGAGCCACATTATGCAGACTCAGAAGAGAACAGGGTTAGAGAAGGAGGTGAATTTTGAAGGGCATGTAAGTACTGGTCCAACAGAAAAGAAAAAAAAAGGAGAGGGAATTTGCAAACAAAGGAAGAAGCAACAATCTGCAGACCCAGAAATGCAAGAGACCCACTGTAAATTTGAAGAAACCTTGGGATGCAAATGGGACAAGGTATGCCCTACTGCTGAAGTTAGAGGCTGGGCCAATGCATGAAGGATTAGAGACACCAAGGTAAGAGCTCTAAACTCCATTCTTCAGGGCAAGAGGAAACATGAAGAACTTTAGGCATGAGAGCTCACATGATCAGAGTCACCATTTTAAAAGCTTTCCCTTTTAAAAGCACAGTGTCAGGGATGATTTGTAGCAAGAATTTAGGCAGATAGGAGATCAGACAAGTTTGAAGAAGGTTTAATAGGCAACAGGAAAGGTAGGATAATCTGGGAGAAGATGCATGCAGCAGAGAGAGTGAGAAAGGTAAGCTCTGGAGCTCATCCTGGTTGTGAATTCTAGTTCTGACATTTTCTTTTTTTTTTTTTTACATGGGCAAGCACTAGGAATTGAACCCAGGCCTCCGGCATAGCAAGCAAGAACTCCGCCACTGAGCCATCATGGCCACCTTGACATTTACTTTAGGTGTAAAAATTGGGCACACTTTCTTAACTTATTTGTGCCTCCACTTTCCCACCTACAAAGTGAGAACAATTACAGGACTTACCTCATTGAGTTGTGGTGAAGATTAAATGAGCTAATATGTATCAAGTGTTTAGAAAGTGGCATGTATTTTGTATTCAATAGCTGTTATTGTTATTATTCACAAACTTGCATAGCCGCATGAATCCATACACCTTTGTGATTATATGTGGGGAGTGGGGGAAAGGGAACAATTCTAATGCAATTCCAAATTTTTGACCTGGGACCTGCCTTTGCTCCCAGTGCCTGGTTAACTTTATACAGTCTTTTCATAGACATGACTTCCTCTAGGAAATCCCCCTGACTGCCCAAGTCTGGGTATGCCATACTCCCATATAATCTCATGGTTCCATGCACTCCCCATCCAAGCACTGACTATGTGACACTGTACTGGCACCTTTCCTGTCTGAATCCTCCACTGGACCATGAACTCCATGAGGACAGGGACCAAATCCAAATCGTTCCTCACTGCGCTCCCAGTACCTGGCATAGTGCAGGTGTGTGATATACTTATGATGAGTGTATGAATAAGTGAAGAGTTTAATGACTTATTAATTAATCCAGATGAAGGAGGGTTTAGGGAAGAAGAGGGGGAAATCAGGTTTGGATGTATCCAGATTCAGGTGCCTGCAGGATATTCCACTGGGGATACTATACAGACAATTGGACATGGATGTATGGTGCTCAAGAGAGAATGTCTGGACTGAAAATGGACATTCAATTATTAGCAGCCCCTACATGGTAACAGAATGAGTAAAGAAAGGAGGAAGAAAGAGCAAAAATATTAGAAGAATTGAGTGAGTGAATAGCTATGGATCAATCTGATGTCTTTGCACCCTCATGTGTTGCCCCAATATTTTAAAAAACCAATAGGAAATCTCGTATGAATGATGGTCCTTTTCAAAAAGCTGTTTTAAGGTTAAAATATATTGGGTGGATGGAAATACTAGTAGTCAATGAGAGAGAGGGGTAAGGAGTATGGTATGTGTGAGTTTTTTCTTTTCTCTATTTATTTCTTTTTCTGGAGTGATACAAATGTTCTAAAAATTGATCATGGTGATGAATATACAGCTATGCGATGATATTGTGAGCCATTGATTGTACACCATGTATGGAATGTTTGTATGTTAAGAATACTTGTTTGTATGTTGTTTTGTCTATAAAAATTTTTTTTTATAACTTTTTTGTAGATGGAGCTCTCTTAATTCTGTCTTGGAGACAGAATTAAGGTATGACCCTTAGCTAGTAATCCTATTAAGTTAATCCTGATACTAGAAGCCTTATAGTAAAGGCCACAGAAAGAAAGACCATGGGGAACAGGCAGAAGATGAAAGTTACTGGAACCCAGAAGAGGAAGGAGACGAGGCCGCCATGTGCACTGCCATGTAATGGAAAGGCCAAGGACCAAGGTTCATGGGCAGCCAGACCCTGGGTACCACAGTCTTTGGGGAGGAAGTATCACCTTGCTCATGCCTTGATTTTGGATTTATCCTAGCCTCAAAACCATGCAACAGTCAATTTCCATTGTATGCTATTTTTTTTAGCAGCTTAAGAAACTAAAATGCACATAATATCACATTTAATTCTCACAATACTGTGAGGCAAATCTTATTATCCCCATTTCACAGATGCAGAAACCAAGGCACTGAGATACAGTTCAGTGTGGCTTCACTCGGAAAACATAATGATAGCTCTCCAGATACATTAGGAAACCAAATTGTCTGGTTGCTAAAGCCATCAGTCCAGAGAATGAGGAGACTCTCCAAGTCGATGTGTTCCACATGGTTGCTGTCCAAGGCCTGAGGGTTTTAACCACTGAGCACAAAGCCCCATCCTCCCTCAACAGAAATGCCTCCTTTTGACTTTGTTTGCTGGCCGTATTTCCCTGGCACCCATTCCTGGCAGGTGATTGAACACATTAAGTCAGCCCAAAGGAATAAGTCAAACTCTATTAGTCACTCTTAAAAATGCTAAGTCTATTTATTTATTATGAGTTATTCATAAACATCAAGAGTAGACTCTATAATTTAATACCACCTGCAATGATTCCTGAAAGTGACAATATTTTACCACTATGCTCTGATTAATTGACCTGCTCAAACAGAGCTCCAAATCAAGCATAACTTCCCCTTGACAGAAATCTATTCATCTTCATCTCAAAACCAGCCATCTTGACTCATCAGGGGAGAACAAAACATCTGTATCTAAGGGAATCAATTAAAATCATCTGACACAATATGTACATTCTACTAAAGAAATACTTTAATTTCCTAATATTTACTATTTTAAAGATTACATATAAAGAGATACACATCTATGATTCCAATTATATAAAGTTCAAAAACAACAAATGTAATATACGGTGTCAAAGGTTAGGATGGGTTATCCTTGTGGGTAGAGGCAGGGGAGACATAACACCTGAGAGAGGGTGCAGCTGGGGGATTGAAAATGTTCTGGTTACTGGTTTCATGAATGTAACCACTTTGTGAATATCCAACATATATACATTTTTAATTATATATTATACTTCAATTAAAATTTTACCAAAAAAAAGTGTTTCATACATGGGCAATAATGATCCCCAGCCAGAAGTTTAACCAAAGAAGATACTATCTCAATTCTTCTGTGTCCATTGTGTTTCAATGGGAAAGTCATGCTAAATGAGCCTCAATTTGCCCATCTGTAAAATAAGAACAATACCTACTTCATAGATGGATTGAATGCAACTATATAGATATAGATATAGATATATGTCTATAAATGTTTCAAATTGTTATAGATATAGATATAGATATAGACATAGATATACAACCTATCAGCTTATAACTAGGTATACAATTATCATGTAATAATGATGATGATGATGACTGTTTTCTGTTCTGGTTTGCTGGCTGCCAGAATGCAATACACCAGAAATGGAACGGCTTTTAAAAAGGGAATTTAAAAGTTGTTAGTTTACAGTTCTAAGACTATGAAAATGTCCAAATTAAAGCAAGGATAAAGAAATGTCCAATTTAAGGCATCCAAGGAAAGATACTTTGGTTCAAGAAGGCTGATGACATTCAGGTTTCTCTCTCAACAGAAAAGGCACATGACTGAACATGGCGACATCTGCTACTTCCTCTCCAGGGTTTTTGTTTCATGAAGATCCCTCAGGGGTGTTTCCCTTCTTCATCTCCAAAGGTCTCTGGCTGTGTGGGCTCTCGTGGTTCTTATGGCTCTGTTGTGGCTTTTTTGAGGCTCTCTCCAAAGTATTTCCTCTTTTAAAGGATTCCAGTAAACTAATCAAGACCTACCTGGAATGAGTGGAGTCACCTCTTCCTCTACTGAAAGGTTAATACCCACAATTGGGTGAGTCACATCTCCATGGAAATAACCTAATCAAGTTTCCAACCTATAGTACTGAACAGGGATTAAAAGATCCACAAGATGGATCAGGATTAAAACATGGCTTTTCTAAGGTACATAATCTTTTCAAACCAGCACATTGTCCAAACCTTACTTCCAACAATGATGCACACTACTTTTAGTGATAGAGACTGAGTAGAAGAGTTAACATTTTCATTTTCCTTAAACCTTCCTATTTGGGTTTGCCCATGTAATCATAAAATGGTTATGCTAACCAGAAACCATGATTTTGGCATTGCATAGGAGTCTCAAAATTCTACTGTCTATGAAATTCTCATGCAGGGCTAGCCTGTTACAGCCCCTTGCACAGGTCTCTTCCAGAACTTTACCTTAAGCTTTGACCTAAAATTCAGACATTAGCTATTTCTTTGGCTGACGATATAAAAGAATACTGTTAAATGCAATTATTTGTAAAGGAGAGAATCCAGTGGATCACTCTCAGCCATTAACAGCTTTTCATAAATCACTAAATTTTCCAGTCACTCATCAGGGAAGCAAGATCCTGGGTGAAGGGGAAAAAAAAAGGTGGGGGGACGTTAAAACTCTAGAAGATCTTCATTATTGTATATTGGATATATGGGGCAGATATGTAGTCCTTTCAGTTCTTAGGTCACCATCTGCAAGGAGCCATATACCCAGTCCTGACAGCTCAAGCAGTGAACTCCTGGAATTTTTTCCTGGAAGAACACGGTACGTAGAATTTGTTAATTCTCTCCCAAGCTGTCTCTGTGAGAAGCTCCCAGATGATGCTAATGCAGCCAGTCTAGGACCCACATTTTATAAAATACTGGTCTCCTTTAAAGGTATATAGATATGCCTGGCACAAATGGATCTGGAAGATATTGAATTGATGTGGCTGAGACGTAATCTTGGGGACACTGGTAGGTTCTGAGTTTCCATTTAGAGGAAACAGTAAATAGCTTTTCATTAGTTCCCAGGGGTGTTCTGCGGGGCCTGAGAGAAAGACTCAAAATAGCTCAAAAGAACATAAGCCCGAGGTAGGCACTGAAATGGTAAGTATCATTTGCAAGAAGAAATTGCATTCACATGGACAATAAATATTTATGTAGCACGATCAGCCACCAGCCCTTCATGTAAATCTACATCATTGATCAAAATGAACCTTTGTAAGAACAAAAGCTGGGGGAAAAAAAGCATTATATAAATTCAATATTTAATACCCCAAACTAGTTAGATGCATCCATCTCATAGAATGGAAGCATCAATGCTCAAATTCCATTGACCTAAATCCTCTACATTAAACCAATAGGAAGATACCAACGGCTTAAACTCTTTCTAACTGGACACTGCCAACATGTGCTGTTAAGACTCCACTTTGCTTGTATTTCCACAGACAACCACCTTCAGTATGTTATTCAGCCACTCATGCACTGAATTCCAGGAACTGACACATTTCCCACCATACCTAACATGCCACATTCCCATGTGGCAAAATCTAGTTGATTTCTGCAAATATGCTGACAAATCTCATAAATAATGAGCTACTCATTCACTGGGAAGTGTTGTGTATCTGTGTGTGTCTGTGTGTGTGTGTGCATTTTACTTAAAAGCAATTCCATGATCTCTCATTACTCTGTTTAGTAGAGTAAAAGTAACCTAAAAGGGACCATAAAAGTCACCTAGCCCAGTATTTATGAAACTGTGGATTGCAACCCATGAGTGAAACCAATTTAATGAGTTTCAACCATCAGTTTTCTCTAAACGGAATGGAATGAATTATAAAATAATGCATCAGACATAGCAAGAACAATTCTTTTTAATGAAGTTTTTATTTATGATTATCTATTCACACATGTGACTATGTATACTGGGTTATGATGCATAATCTATTTCTACTGTGGGGAAAAATTACATTTAATTCTAACAAGTTTAATTTTAACAAGAATTTAATATATTAAATTCCCTAATAAATTTAACTCATTTAATTTTAACAAATAAATGACCTATCTTATGATAAGTCCCAAAAGGGCAAAGATTTTTGTCTGTTTTGTTCACTGCTTTAACTCTACCACTTAAAAATAGTGCCTGGCACATAGCAGATGCTCAATAAATGTTTGCTGTTGGAAATTCCCATTATACAGATGAGAAAAGTGAGGCAGAGAGAGGCCACTTGTCCAAGGTCAAACAGGTAGGGAGTGGCAAAGTCCAGATGTCATAAAATGACAGCTGAAACTGGAATACACTCTCCTGACTCCAGGCCTGACATTCTTCCTACTGTACTGCTTTGTGTTATTACAGGATTCATTAGTACACAGATTAAGGGCTCACAAGTTAGGGCACCCAGGTACATTTTGATGGGATCAAAGATGTTCAAAGAGCTAGAGCTCTTTTGCTGAAGAGCTTTGCTAAGGTTCCTGAGGGGCAAGATCACAGGTGAAGAGGAGAGCAGGAAGGAGTGGGAGAGGCATGTCCCTGTGTTTCTAAGTGTTGACTGCCCTAGGGAGGATCCCGAGGGCACCCAAACAATGTGTATGAAGCCAAAAGCAACAACCAAACGTAGATGCTGGCACCAAGCCCAAAAATTCAACTGTCCCTGATTAGCCTAACCAAAAGGAACTGAAATTGGATAGCCAAGAAACTAGATTCACATTGCAGGTAAGTGAGTTCATATTGAGATGAACACAGAAATAAAGGAAATGCATGAAGATGCTCAAGAGCAGAGGGCCTGAGAAAGAATCAGACTAGTAGAAAATTTTCTTTATTTTTCATCACTAGCAGGAAAGTAATTTTAAGTACATGCTTCTAAACTATATGCACATAATATATATTTTTAATGAGGTAAAATTCATATAAAACCAAGTGTTATAGCTCACGACTACAGCAAAGTTGATACTTGTAATAGCTTTTTACTTGATATTTTGAGAACGTACACAGTTTTAATAGTTAATCAAATGGTATTTTAGGTAGTGTTTGATATTTAGAATTCAAGAAACTCTATCTGTATTTATAGATTTTTTCCTTCCTTGCTTTAATTTTAAATTGGTTTATGAAACATGTTGTACAAACAGGCTTTACGAAGATTACTTAGATTTTTTTTTAATATGCCTATGGATAAGCTAAGATATCCATTTTAGGTGGTTAAGATTTTCCTATGTTGATTGTAAAACTATTTGTATCTTCATATTTTCCTGAAACCCGGAAAATGTTTAGTAACATAGGTCATTACTATAGCAATGCAGATATTTGTAAGAACTTTCTACTTGATATTTTGAGAACATTCACAATTTGAATGTTCAAATGGTATCTAAATTAGTGTTTAATGCTTAGGATTTAAAAACTTTGCTATCTGAATTTGTAAATTTTTTTCTTATTGCCTTAATTTTAAATTGGTTTATGAAACCTACTGTACAAACACAGGCTTTACAATGATTATATAGATAATTTATTTAAATATGCCTATGGTTAAGCTAACTAAGATATCCATTTTTGGTACTTCTAAGTGTATTGTTTGTTTGCTTAAATAAATATAAAATAACATAAAAAAATTTAAAAACCAAGTATTAATATTCTTTTCCCACACACCAATCAATCATCACACATTTTGGAATATACTCACTCTCCCATCAAGAAACCACTAATGAGTTGACTGAAGCAGTCTACATTTTTTTTGTTTGTATGTTTGTTTGCTGTATGGCAGAGGTCATATTTCATGCTTTTTCCATGTGAGTATCCCATTATTGCAGCAATATTTGTTGAATTTTTGTTTGCTTGGTTGTGGAGGTGTTTGGACCAGAATCGAACCTGGGTCTCCCGCCATGACAGGCATGAATTCTACACTGAACTACCCTTGCACCCCTCTTGAAGCAGTCTACTTTTAAATATTGTGCCAGCTTCTTTTTAATTTAAGACATCTTTGAATTAAAGTGGCCTCACTCATGGTAGTAATTGAAGTTTAAATTTTTTTCTGATTCAGATTATTTTCATGCAAAATCAGTAAAATGAATGATGCCCAAAATGCTGTGCTGAGTCTCACAACACAAGTTTATTTTATGTGGCTTCCCAAAATCAAGGGAGATTAACAAATTCTCCCTTTCACAAATCCTTTTGCATTTCCTTTAATTAGCTGCAGGCATAAACAGACAATGCAAAAGGAGAAATAGAAATAGTCAATCAAATCATGAAAAGAATAGCCAGACCAATCTTAAAAAGGAAGAACAAAGTTGGAGGACTAACACTTTCTGGTTCCAAAACTTACTACAAAGTTATAGTAATCAAGACACTGTGCTACTGGCATAAGGATAGACTTATCAATAGAATGACTTTGAGAGTTCAGACATAAACCCCAACATTTATGGTTAAAATTTTTTCAACAAGGGTGCCAAGATAACTCAATGGGGAAAGAAGAGCATTTTCAACAAGTGGTGCTGGGACAAGTGAATATTCACATGCCAAAGAATGAAATCAGATCCCTAACTCACACCTTTTATAAAAATTAACCCAAAAGGAATCAAAGATCTAAAAATAAGAGATAAAACTATAAAATTCTTAGAAATCATGAAAAAAAGTTCAAGATCACTAATAATCAAGAAATAATGAGAAACTACTTTTCATCTCTCAATTTATGAACATTAAAAGAAATCCTTAAGACTAATACAGGCTGGGTTTGGAGGGAAAATAGCTTGATGCATTTTTGATGATTAAATAAATTGGTACTTTCTCGAAAGCAGCTTGACATATGAATCAATATTCAGAATAGACAAACAACTGGAATCAGTAATTCTACTTAAAGGAAATTATTCCAAAAAAAAAAAAAACAACAATAAGAATACTAAGTGGTATATGCAATGATGCCCATTAAGCACTGTTAACAACAGCAGGAAACTGGAAGCAACACTAATGTCCGTCAATCAAGATTTGGTTAAAAACAGACATACCACATAATAGTAAGTTGATATTAAAACTGTTGATGAATACATTTTATTGATATGGAAAGATGTTGGCAATTTATTATTAAGGTAGAAAATTAGGCCACAAAATAGTATATTCAGTGCAATCCCATTTTTGTAAAGTCAAGTACTACTTCAAAATGTTCACAATGACTATATCTGGGTGTTGCAATGAGAGGTGACTTCATTATTTTCTTTACCACATCTGAGTTTATCTTACACTCATTAAAAACGTTTAATGTAATTTTAAAAAGACAGTATTTGAAAATAAGATGCCTTTCCCTTAACAAATAACTATGCATATGTCTTACTAATTCTCATGTGATAAGCCTCACTTGCAAAAATAACACATGCTTGCAAATATCTCCCTTCTCCCACAATTCTACTCCTCCCTATTGCTGAGATCAAAATTCCTTTAAGAGAAAACAAGACCTTAAGAGCTAGATATGACAATAAAATTACATTTTCCTGGGAGAAACAGCACATAACTCAAGCATCAAGGACATATATTGTCTTATTACTATCCAGCAATCTTAACACTCTCTCATCATTCCTCCATCCCCATCACAGCAGTAAACTTTGCTCAGTAAGTGTCAGCTGAATGAATTAACAAGCTCAACCATATATCTATAATCAGACAATTTTCTAAAAGCTGATTTTGGCAGGAAGATGTGAGAAGAGCCCAGGAATATAGTATGCCTAATGCAAGGAAGAGAAGATAATACAGAAAAAGGAAAATAACACCCAAAAGGAAGATTACAGGCAATAAAATTGAACTTTGCCTCTGTCCCCTCTTTGTCATGACCCGAACCTGGCTTTCTACTTCCTTCAACATGCTGTAGTTTGATTTTCCTCTTATAAATATTTCTAAGTACATCACGCCCTCCAAACAGCTTCCTAGCTAGAAACAATTTGAAGACTGAGACCAACAATTATAGGCTAATGTAATAATTCTAGATTGGCTGACTAACATTGATGAGCCTGGATGCATCATTAGACAGCTTCTTTTGATTGCTCTAGTCTGTAGCATAAGGTTCTGATCATTAGATAATTGAGATTGATGACCCTGAGTTATTGGAAAATCCCCCAAAGACTCCCAAATCCTTTTATGCAAAAGAAACAATAACAGCCAACATTCTTAGCTAACTGGTGGTGATCCTTTGTAATATAAAACATGAATCTGGGAAATCCCTACATGTTCACTCTTAGAACCCTCTGAAGAAAGAGCCTATCTGACCCAGAGAAGAGAAGTATTTATTCTTCCCAACAAGTTCCCCAGGGACAAGTATCTGTCAATACTAACCCATCCCACATAGCGCAAAAATCAATAGCCCTGCTTGCTATCTGCTTCAAGAGAGTGCTGAGAACATTAAAACAGCCCATAAAAGATTAGGGATCAACTGTTTTATCACTTGTCAGCTGCTTGAGTTACATTTCATAACAATTTTGGTCACACTTCCAACAGCAACAAAAAAGGTCCCTAGACTCACCACATTATGCAGGTATCCAAGGGATCAGTAGCTTATAAAACCCCAAAGTGGGAAAAGAAATGCCCATCACCTGGTTCAATAGCTCCCCTTCCCTTCCAGGTCTTAGACTAAATCACACACTCTCATAAACTACCCATGCACATGCACTACCCAAGCAAAAAAGGAGATTGACATTCCAGGGAATCAGTCATGTTCAGTTAAATGTGGCTATAAGTTTATAAGACAAAAGTGGGGGAAAAAAAAAAGGTTTGAGTATAGTGAATGTTCCCAGTTAAGTTTTGTGTTTCCAAGGTTCAGCTATTTTGAAAGGAGGATGGGGAGAACTGCTTACCATCCTAATTCAAATGAGGACATCTTATATTTCGATTGTGTTCCATAGTGGTATTCCTGAACTGCTGTTTATGTCAGCTCAATTATGTTCAAAGATTTGCCTGCATTATTTATATTTCTTTTATTATAGAAGTTGTAGGTTTACAGAAAAATAATGCATAAAATACAGAGATCCCATATATCACCCCATTATTAACACATTGCATTAGTGGGGTACATTTGTGGCAATTGATGAAAGAACACTTTTATAATAGTACTATTAACTACAGTCCATGGCTTACACTAGGGCTCACTGTGTTGAACAGTCCTATGGATTTTTAAATTTTTTTATACCAGTAACACATAAATACAACCTAAAATTTTCCCTTTTAACTAAATTCAAAAACATATTGCAGTGTGGTCAATTATGTTCACACCATTGTGCTACCATGACTATTACCCATTACCAAAACTCTTCCATCATCTCAAACAGAAATTCTGTATAAAATAAGTATTTATTCCCCATCCTCTACCTATAAGCCAGGCCCTGATAAGCTAAATTCTAGTTTCTGACTCTATAAACCTGATTATTCTAATTCTTTCATATCAGCAGGAGCATACAATATTTGTCCATTTGAGTCTGGCTTATTTTACTTACTATGATGTTTTCGAGGTCCATCCACATTGTCATATACATCAGAACTTTGTTCCTTTCAGGGCCGAATAATTGTATGTTGTATGGAAATACCCCACTTTGTTTATCCATTCATCTGTTAATGGACATTTGGGTTACTTCCATCTTTTGGCAATTGTGAATAACGCCACTATGAACATCAGTGTGCAAATATCTGTCAGAATCCCTGCTGTCAATTCTTTGGGGTATACTGCTAGAAGTAGAATTGCCAGGTCACATGGTAATTCCATACTTAACTTTCCGAGGAACTGCCAAAGCGTCTTCCACAGCAGCTGCACCATTTTACATTTCCACCAGCAATGAATGAGTGAAATGAGTGTTCTTATGTCTCCACATCCTTTCCAACCCTTGTAATTTTCTATTCTTTTTAATAGTAGCTATTCTGGAGGGCATTAAATAGTATCGCATTGTGGTTTTGATTTGCATTTCCCTAATGGCTGATGATGTAGAGCTTTCTTTCATGTGCTTTTTTGGTCATTTGTATATCTTCTTTGGAGATATATTTATTCAAAGCTTTTTCCTATTTTTTAAATGGGTTTCTTGCATTTTTGTTGTTACGGTGTAGGGTTTCTTAATATATTTTAGATAGTAAATCTGTGGATATGTGGTTTCCAAATATTTTCTCCCAATGCATAGACTGTCTTTTTACTTTCATAATAAAGTTCTTTGATATACAGGTTTAAATATTATTTCTATTGTTTTTTTCTTTTATTCTCTATTTCATTTATCTCTGTGCTAATCTTTGTCATTTTTCAGTTTGGGTTTAGTTTGCTCTTCTTTTTTATAGATTCCCCCAGTTTTGAGGTTAAGCCTCTGATTTGAGATGTTTCTTCCTTTTTAATGTAAGCATTTAGAGCTATAATTTTCCTTGTCACTACTGCATTTGCAATATCCCATAAGCTAGTATGTTGTATTTTCATTTGCATTCACCTCAAGATATTTCCTTATTTCCCTTATAATTTCTTCTTCGACTGATTTGGTTGCTTAAGAGTGTTATTTCCACACATTTGTGATTCTTCCACACCTCCCTCTGTTATTGATTTCCAGCTTCATTCCATTGTGGTCAGAAAAGATACATTATATCATGTTATATGTTTTACTTATTGAGACTTGCTTAGTTTCTAACTTAAAGTCCATTTTATCTCATTTTAGTTCAGCTATCCCAAATCTCTTTTGGTTACTACTTGCATAGTGTATTTTTTCCATCCTTTTACTTTAACTTGCTTATGTCTTTAAATTTACAGCATGTAGTAGTTAGATTCAGTTGTCAACTTGGCCAGGTGGACATACCTAGTTCTGGTGCTGCGGACATGAGCCAATGGTATGTGAACCTCATTTGTTGCTAATTACATCTGCAGTTGGCTAGGAGGCGTGCCTGCTGCAATGAATGATGTTTGAGTTAATTGGCTGGTGCTTAAATGAGAGAGCCCAACATACTGCAGCCCAAGCAGCTCAGCATACCTCATCTCAGCACTCGCAGCTCAGTCCAGGCCTTTAGAGATGCAGAAAGGAATCACCCCAGGGAAAGCTGTTGGAACCCAGAGGCCTGGAGAGAAGGCCAGCAGAGACCACCCTGTGCCTTCCCACATAAGCAAGAACCTCAGATGAAAGTTAGCTGCCTTTCCTCTGAAGAACTAATGAAATAAATCCCCTTTTATTAAAAGCCAATCCATCTCTGGTGTGTTACATTCCGGCAGCCAGCAAACTAGAACATGGCACATTCTTGTCAACAGCATATAGTTGGGTCATGTTATTTTATCCATTCTGTCCATCTCTGCCTTTTAACTAAAGTGCTTAGTTCATTTACATTTAAAGCCACTATTGATATTGCTGGATTTTCTTCTGTCATTTTGCTATTTTTATCTTTGCTAGTTTTACACCTTTTGACCTTCAATTCTTTCATGAAAGCCTATTTTCACATTTATTTGAGCTTTTTGTTTTGTTTTGTACCATGTTTTTTGGACCATGAGTCCCTTCTCATTTTTTTCTGTATATTTTTCTTCTTTTTTTTTTTGGTTATTATGGAAGTAAAAGTTAACATCCTAAATATATAACAATCATTTTTTGTTTGATACTAACAACTTCCATAGCCTAAAATATACTATCCCTATACCACCCTGTCCCAACGTTTTTATACTTGATACAAATTATATCTTTATACATTGTATGTCCAAAACCATAGATGCATCATAACTTTTTATGAATTTGCATTTTAGCACCTGTAAGAGGTAAGAAGTGAATTTACATGCCAAAAAAAAAAAATACAATACAATAGCATTGGCCTTTATAATTACCCAAATGATTACATAACTGGAAGTCCTTATTTCTTTATGCCACTTTGATCCTGCTCAATTGTCCTTTCCTATTCATCTGAAGAGCTCCATGTAGCATTGCTTGTCTAGTGGTAATGAACTCCCTCAGCTTTTGTTTATCTGGGAATGTCTTAATCTCTCCCTCTTTTTTTTTTTTTTGGAGGGGGGTGCATGGTCTGGGAATCAAACTTGGGGGGTGTCCCGCATGGAAGGCAAGCATTCTACCACTGAACCACCCTGCACCCTTCTCCCTCATTTTTGAAAGAAAGTTTTGTCAGATATAGAATTCTTGGTTTGCAATTGTTTTCTGTCAGGATTTTAAATATTTCAGCCTGACTCCTTGCCTCCATGGTTTCTAATGAGAAATCCATCACTTAATCTAATTGGAACTCCCTTGCAATACGTTGCTTTTCTCTTGCAGCTTTCAGAATTCTCTCCTTGTCCTTTGCATATGAAAGTGTAATCAATATATACCACTGAATCTTTTCTTACACAGCTTTTGCTGTCTCAAGATGCTTTTGTGCAGAGGTGGGTGGGGAGTGAATGGGAAAGGAGTTAACAGGTGGGTCCTTCTCAGCCAACAAGGCAAGGGACCCACAAAAGCAGTGCCAGCCAGCGCCATGCTGCCCGGGGGATGGTGTAAGGGAGGGACTAACAAGGGTGCCAGGAGCTTCTCCTATGACTCTTTGAAGCTGCATTTTCTTGGTTTAGCACTTAACCAGTAAAAGCAGCTCTTTCACTGGTTCCCAGTAGTTTTGAGGAAGGGTACTGTCTTTAAATCTGCTTGGCCATTTTTGCCCAACGTGGGCTGGAGCAATGGCTCTCCTCATAGCAGGGTGCCCCAGTGATCTGAAATAGCTAATCAAAAGCAGTGATCAGGAATGGAACCACACACCCCTGGATCCTGGAGAACTAGGTCTTTCTATTTCTCCCACCTCCCCCCGCCCCCACCCACCGCCCCCAGCACCAACAAGCTGCATCAGGTGCCAGGACTAAGTACCTCATTGCTGCCTGCTGTGAGGGTCAGGGATGGGCAACAGTAGCAGCTGGATAGAGAGGGCAAGACACTGGTATTTACTACTATTTACCTGTCTCTTTCTCATGCTGCACAGTGTTCTAGTAGATTCTGGAGTTTCAAAATAGTTGATTCAGACAATTCCTGCCTGTTTAATAGTTGTTCTGGTAGAGGGACTGATTTCTGGAATTTCCTACTCTGCCATCTTCCCACAATTTAGAACTGCCTGCATTATATTTTGTCCTCTGTATTCTTTCTTTCCAAATTCTTCATGCCACCAAATCTGTTTTTTGAAGCCATATGGGATAATGGTTGTGGAATTTTAACAGAATCACCACTTACCTGCTCCAAGTGGGGGAGGAAAGCATTTAATTGTTTCATGGGAAACACCTGGTACCCATATTTCTCTCTAGTAGGTCTATTTTCAGCTCTAACTCGGATCAAAAAATGACTCTGTCAACAGTACTGACATACTCTTCCTCTCATCACTAAAGTAAAGGATAGATCATGGAAAACACAAGGGCAAATGACTAAACACTTAACAGCAATTGGAGTAGAGGGTGAGAAAGCTCCAGGAACAAACAGCTGTTATCCCATTCTTGGGATAATAATGATCAAAAACTGATGGTTTTCAGAGCCCACTGGAGGTAAAAAGCTTCTTTCAGGATACTGTAGATAAGGTTTGTAATTAAAATATTATATTGTCTCTTCTTAAAAACAAAAACTGTATTTTCTGATAGAAGTAAATTAAAATCTGAATACACTAGTATGGAAGAAAAAAACTATAAGAAATACTTCACAGAATAACAATTTATGCAATGAAAGAGCAGATGTTTAAAATAAAGCCCTTCTCTTTACATTCACTCATCATTTTCTTATTGAGGAAACACTGGGAGTTTCTATCCCAAAACTTCTACGTCATTTTGTATTTGTTGCCTACAAATATTTTACATTAACTGTATAGAAAACTTACATAGCTTTCATTCCAAGTTATGAATTCAATCATCATGAACTAAATTTTTTGTATGCTCTATGGCAGGGGTCACATTTCATTCTTTTTTATTGCAGCACCATTACTGCAGCACCATTTTTTGAATTTTTTGTTTGTTTGGGAAGTGCATGGGCCAAGAATCGAACCCAAGCCTCCCACATGGCAGGTGAACTACCACTGAACAACCCTTGTACCCCTATTATAAACTAATATATTCTTATCTTCACTAATTTCTGAATTAAAGGACACTTGCAGGTAGCAGATAGGGGAGTATCTGGACATGGCAGACAGATACTGACTGCCAAATGACTATGTAAGTAAGATTCCAGCACATAGAAGGGAAGTACCCAACTACATAAAGAATGTGACTCTATGTCAACAACTTCTTAGAATGTTACCATAGCAGGTTTTTACTCATCTGGAAATGCTCTTTCCATTAACTCAGTACTTCAGCGGCAAAGATGTGAATCCGAGTCTTCTTTCTAAGCAAAGCCTAGGAAAGAAGACCCATTTTTAAAAAGCTTTATCTACCCATATAAACAAACAAGGTTTCAAGTGGAATTGCACTCCCATTTGGACTTGCTTATGACTCAGTTCAAAAAACTGGTTTACTTTCTGAGATATAAAACAGTCTGAGATGTAACCAAATAATCAAAGCTTTTCAATGAAGTAGACTTTATTTTTTCTTCTTTTTTTTTAAATGCTTCCAGAGCTCCATAGTTATTAATATTCAAATACTGACACAATTTCTAAACTAAATACTTATTATCTGGTATTTCAGATGATCCATGTTACCGCTGCCTAGATGAAAAGAGAGAACACATTGGTGTTTCACCAGCTCTTTGTGGCTCCTTTGCTAAGATATCAGATTCACACTCCTTTCTGCAGGTATCAGCAACTGTTGAGTAGATCCAAGGCTTTCGTCCAACAAGCTTATGTGAAATACTATTATTTGCTAGGCACTGGAGGCAAAAAGGCGAGAAAAACAAAGCCCCTACCCTCCAAAAATTCCTGGGGAAACTTCCAAACACAGGAATTACACTATGAAAACATAAGTCCCATACTAGAGATACGAACAAAGGCCACGCTCACATGGGGCAGTTGGTGATCTGCAGTGGCCATTCCAACATGGTTTACCCATTATATTTCATAGGTAATATTTGGTGGCCCATGATCTATTTCTGTGCCATTGTTCAGTGTTCTACAAGAATGTATCTGCTTTATCTAGGAACAGATTTACTACCAGAGAAGATCTAGTGAATATTCCATTCACATAGTTCCGCTATTACAATTTATCAGGCTGAAGGATCATTGCTCTTCATGTTTAGGTGTCTCCTCTGTTGATCCAATCCTGGTGAAGTCAGTCTTTGTCTGTGCGGGGTGATGAGGCAATAGATATATATGGGTGGTAGAGAATAAAAAGAAGTGATTCCAGATAGTATACTGAAGAAATGTGATAAAGAAACAAAGACTGTGGTCAAGAACTCTTTCTGAAATTTATTAATGATGTGTTCAAAATTACCATCTGTGCAATCATATCTCAATTTATGCACTACATCCCATCTCAAGAATTGGACTGTGAATCAACATTGAAGTCATATTCTATTTTAAATGTACCTTAGGGAAATTTAAAGAAATAATTTAGTAAATTTCTTTGTAAAGCAGAGACACTTTTTATGCCATGAATAATCTCTTCCTTATTTTATGTCTTTTAAGTTGGATTTTGTCATGTTGGCTTAACGAAAGCTAACCGCACCTTATATTTTATGTTAAAAAAATAAGTAGTATTGTGGAAATGGCATTCCATTGGTAGAATTTATTTTTATATGCATTCTAGTCACTGGGTTTATGTGATCGGTTGTTCCCATTTTTGGATAACTTGCACTGGGTAGAGAAATATCCCAGGAAATATATAGAATAGGAAGGAACACAATCTGCTCCAGAAAATTCCAATTAAAAAACAAAAGATAGGGAGTATCATCGAAGTCACTGCTTCTCAAGTTTTTTAACTTTTTTTTTTTTCATGGCAGGCACCGGGAACCGAACCTTCGTCTCCTGCACGGCCTGTGAGAACTCTGTCTGCTGAGCCACCGAGGCCCACCCTGCTTCTCAAATTTTAACACACTTATGAACCTCCCAGAGATTTTGTTAAAATGCAGATTTGGATCAGCAGGACCTGGATGGAGCCTGAGGTTCTACATTTCTAACAAGGTCCCAAGTGATCCCCCCAATACTGCTGGCCCATGGAGCACATTTTAAATAGCCAGAATCTAAGCTAAGCTGCTGCAATGGATCATTAAAAGTTTATACTATACTGTTCAGTTTATCAGCAATGTGAACATCCAGGCAGAAATGTTTGCGGTCTCCAAACAAAATAAAAAAGGGAGGGGTACCAGGGTAGCTCAGTGGTAGAATTCTCCCCTGCCATGCAGGAGACCTGGGTTCAATTTCCAGCCCATGCACTTCCCAAACAAACGAACAAACAAAAAATTCAACACATAGTGCTGCAATAACAGGATACTCACATGGAAAAAGAATGAAATGTGACCCCACCATACAGCATACAAAAAAAAAAAATCAAGAAGGGAAAAAGACTGAGAGGGAAAAAGGGCTCACTGAGACAGTATTTCAGGTTTCCTTGCATTTTCTCCTATCCCATCCCCATCCTCATGGTTGGCTATGTGCTCTGTTTGAAGCAAGGAGTCAGCTACCATGGCATTTTAGCAGGGTCTCCATATTTCAAAACAGCCATAAAAAGGCAGGGCATGCCCAGGAAAGGCAAAGGTTTTAGCTTTGATCTCACGCAGCATCATTCCACTGAGCCACCCTATGTGTGCTCTTTAAAAAAAATTACCGCAAAGCCTTTTATTCAGGCTCTCTCCCTCTCCTGAGATGTCTCTAGAACAACAGTGAGTTGCTGGATATGTAAAATTTTTCCTTTGAACTCAGGCCAAGGAAGTACATAAGCCCCAGAACTCCTCAGAGCTCTAAGCACTGTATCAACCTTGAAACTAACTATGAAACTATGGCTCTATATTCTCAGAAACACAGATTTACTGAAAATTTGTGTATTTATTACTGCCTAAAGTGTTAAAAGTCAGGTTCAAATAAAGGTACATAAACAACTTCCCTCTACTGTGCCTACAGATAATTTCTACACATTGAAATTTTGGTTTTCTCAGTATCGAAAGAGAAATTCATAATAAGATGTACATCATATTGTTACTATCAGGCTTTCATTTCCACACGGTCCTGAAAATTCCCTAAACTACAAATTAGCCATAACATTCATCAGATCTTAATTTTCTGTTCAACAGAAATAAACTGAGAGAAGGATACTCAAAATCAAAATACTTCCACTTAGAAACTACAGACAGCTCCTCTCCAAATGAGTTTTTTAAAAAAATCAAGCTTAAAGTAGAAAGAAATCAGTATATCAGAATTGTGGTTTCAGAGATACGTTAAGCAAAAGTAAGGACATGAGATCAAAAATTTTTGCAAAATGGCACACCAACCAATTAATTCTACATTTATTTCCTCTTAAAATATCCTTTAGTATGAGATGCATGTTTTGTTTCAAAGGAAGAGGGGTGATGCAATAAATTTATATTGCAAAATTTTATTTCCATGTTCATAAAACCACTATAAATATATATATTTGCTTAAGATAGATATTAGTATTATATATGAAGATTTTGTAAATGTTAAAGATATGCAGTGAAAGATAGAGGAACAAAATTTTGTTACATTTTTTATTAACATGGTCTACTGTAAAACAGAACCTGTGATGCAAAAGATATGACACCTCTGCCCTCTGGTGGAGAGTTGTAACTAGTATTTCAGGCCTTGCTATTCAGGTTCCTGAAACAGATATTTGCCTGCAGCTAGAGGAACACCTCTATTGAGCTAGCAGAATAGTATGATTCCACCGTGACTCAATCTTGTGTCCGCTGCTAGGAAAAAATCACATCTGGGTATGTCTTGTAGAATAGTCAGGTAGGCTCTGCAGGGGGGCAGAGTCAGAAAGGAGAGCCCCTGGGGAAGAGCTCATCCTATGGGAAGCCATCAAGCCCACATACCTGGCTACATGACAATGTACTGTCATCCAAGGAGAGGAATGATTTTGAGGACTGCAGGTATCCTTCTGGACCAGTCAACTCTGGACTTATGTTACGGTCTTAGGAAGATGCAGCTGGCTGTGAAAACTAAAAGATCTGTTCTCGGGGTTATGTGGGGAACAGAAGGCAGCACTGCTATGGAATCAAGAGGATGTGACATAGGGCACAGCATGCCACTGCACATCAAGGGCGCTCAAGCATCAGTGGTTTCAGGAGCAGAGGTACTTTCACACAGGGCAATAGCTTCAGGGCCCTAGGGTTGGCACAGCCCATTGGAGGGCACCTGCAGAGATTTTATCAAGAGCAGCTCTGCCAAAAGCAGCCCCAGGTCCAAAACCAGCAAGGTGCCTTCACAGGGCTCCACATCATCAAAGGCCTTGGCTGAAAATGCCAAGCTACGTTGTGAAAGATTAGGAAAATGAGAAGACCTGGCAGGGAGGAAGTACTGTATTCACTGACAATATGAAATGCTCTCTGAAGACTCCTAGAAATAACTGGCAATTGGAGATACTGAAGTTTAGGTAAGGAAAGAGCCAGCAAAGTGCTATTTATAGTGCTATCATTTTAAACTCAAGCTGATGTGACCTGATAAAGAGAGTTACATATTTGAGGCCCTTTAGATAGTATCTTGAAATTCAGCCTTGTTCTGTCATAGCATGACTCACCAATATTTAACATAAATATTCTTGATAATAAAAATAGCAATAGTTCTAATGAAAGAACTTAGAATAAACTTAGATCAACAAAGGAGTTGGACTGTGGGAAGATGGTGGAGTAGGAAGCTCCAAGATTAAGTCTATTCATCAGAACAGGCAAGAACTGTCTTTGAAAGCTATTTCAAAACTTTGGAGTCCAGTAGAATACAGTATACCTTCCAGGGAAGAGCAGGAGGAAGAGGCTGGTAAAGTACAGTGAAGACTAGTAAATTGCCCTCTCTGCGTGGCAGTTGCCTGCACCCATCCCCCACTCTCATGGCAGGTTGTCATAGTACAGGCCCTGGCTAGTTCACTGGTCACAGAAAGGGACATCAAAATCCTCTAAGCCAAGATCACGGGTAGGCATGGCCTATTGCTAATCATCGTTTTTTCATTTGTTGTTTTTTTCTTTTCTTTCTTTCTCTTTTCTTTTTCTTTCTAATCATGGTTTTTGATAAACAATTTCGGATTGCTTGGGGCCCGGCTCTGAGGACAGTCACTGTTCCAAACAACCCCAGACAAAAGTGGGTAAGGAAGCCACTGAGGAGACTTAAAGATCTTCTGGATTCCTCAGAGGTGCGGGGCACAAGTTCAAGGGCTGCATTTGCTGGGCAGATCAAGAAAGTGCAATTTTAGGGAGCCTTAGTAAACGTTCCTGGGCCCCTTCCTGTCCCCTCCCCAGGGCAGTTTGGAGCCAGTCTACACCTAATGACTCCCTGGTATTGTTCTGGCTGGGAAAGACTGACTTAGGAAACTCCTCTATGGCATGCCCCACCTCCCAGAATTGGCCATCCAGGAGAAAACAGCCTGGGACAAAGAAAGCAGTGTCAAAAACTGCTAAAGGAGATGGCCTGGGGCAAGTGATTACCTGCTTTAAATACCCAGAAGAGAGAGAAGTTCTGTCTCCTGGAAAATAGAGGGTGTATTCTAATTCATGTGCAAAAGGGAACTCCAAAGCCACTAACGAGCACAAGCCCAGGATAAGACCCAAACCCAGAAGGAAGTATACTTCGCATTTGCCTTGGGCAAACTTTTCTGATAGGACAGCTGACACTCAAGAAAATATGTCATAACACCAGAGAAACAAGCATCTCAGGGAATCAATGCAAAAACTAACATTTTAAAATATTAAAATGTACAGTGTGCAACAAGAGTACAAGACAAACAAACAAACAGGAAATGATGGCTTATTCAAAGGAAGAGAACAAAAATCCCAGAAAAGACCAATGAAGGAGACAGGACCATGGACATATCTAACAAAGATATTTTTTTTAATGGTCTTAAAAATGCTCATGGGGATAAAGGAAAACACAGAGAAAGAACTAAAGGATATCAGGAAAATAATGAATGTGCAGTATGAGAATCTTACCAAAGAGACAGATATTTTAAAAAGGAATCAAACAGCACTGCTGGAGTTGAAGACCATAATAGCTAAAAACTCCCAGGAGGGCTTCAACAGCAGATTGGAGCTGGCAGAAGAAAGAATCAACAAACTTAAAGACAAAGCAATTGAAAAAAGCCACAGTGAGGACCACAAAGAAAAAAGAATCAGTAAAAAGTGAAAATAGCCTGTATTTATCAAAATACGCATTCTGTGAGTCCCAACAGGAGAAGGAAATGAGAAAGGGACCAAAGAAATAATGACAGAGAACTTCCCAAATGTAGCAAAAGATGTGTCTATGTACATCGAAGAAGTCTAGAAAACACTAAACAGGATAAACATGAAGAAAAATATAACCCATCACAAACTGAACTCTCATGATGAATTCAAAGGACATGGAGTGTGTCAGTTTGAATCTGTGGTGGACCCCAGAAAAGCCATGTCCTTTAATCCTCATTCAATATTGCGGGCTGGGAGCATTTTGATTGTTCCAGTGGAGATGTGACCCATCCAACTATGGGTGGTAACTTTAGATCAGATAGCTTCCATGGAGTTGTGAATCCACCCATTTATCCTTTAAAAGAGGAAACATTTTGGAGGGAGTCCCTTTTGTAGAGACACGAGAAAGCCAGCAGACACTGTCATGTTCGCCATGTGCCCTTCCAGCTGAGAGAGAAACATTGAACATCACAGGCCTTCTTGAACCAAGGTATCTTTGCCTGGATCCCTTAACCTGGACATTTCTATAGACTTGTTTTAATTGGGACATTTTCTCGGCCTTAGAACTATAAACCAGCAACTTATTAAATTCCCCTTTTAAAAAGTCATTCCATTTCTGATATATTGCATTCTGGCAGCTAGCGAACTAGAACAAGGAGAGCATTCTGAAAGCTGCATGAGAAAAGCAATGTAAATGTAGAAGGGGTCTCAATTAGATTGCGTGCCAATTTCTCATCAGACACCATGGAGGGAAGAAGACTTTGGGTAGAAATGCTTCAACTACTGAAAGAAAACAGATGCCAGCCAAGAATTTTATATCCAGTGAGACCCTCTTTCAAAACTGAGGGAGAGATTAAGACATTCTCCGATAAACAAAAGCTGAGGGAATTCATCATCACTAGATCTACCATACAAACAATGCTAAAGGGAGTTCTTCAGACAAAAAGGAAAAGGACACTAGACAATGAATCAAGTGGCATAAATAAATAAAGATCTCCAGAAGAGGTAAACTTAGGGGTAATTATAAATACCCATATTATTGTATTGTATTTTTTGGTATAAAACTCTACTTTCTATTTCCTATAGGTTCTAAAATGCAAATGCATAAAAAGAAATGATAAATCTATAGTTATGGACATACAATGTACAAAGACACAAATGATAACAAGTACAAAAAAATAGGGACTGGAGAGGTATAGGAAAAGTATGTCTGTATGCTATTCAAGTCAAAGTGGTATCAATCTAAATCTGATTATTATGCATTTAGGATGATAAATTTTAACGCAATGGTTAATATATATATGAAAGTATATGAAAAGTTTATCCAGAGAGAGAACAGAAGGCATTCAATATAGTACAACACAAAAAAAATCAAACAAATGAAAAGCAGACATTAAAGGAAAAATGGAGGAACAAAAAAGGACTAAGACTTACAAAGACTAAATGACAAAATGGCAGAAGAAAATCCTGCTTTTTCAGTGGTGACTTTAAATGTAAATGTTAGATTAAACATTCCAGTCAAAAGAGATTGGCAGAACAGATTTTAAAAAGTAGGGTGTAACAATATGTGGTCTTCAAGAGACTAACCTTAAATTCAAAAACAGAAGTAGGTTGAATGTGAAAGGATGGAAAAACACATACCATGCAACCAGTAACCAAATAAAAGCTGAGGAAACTACATTAGTATCAGATACAATAGACTTTAAGTCAAAAACACGTAGGAGGAACAAAGATGGCTGGTCACTAAATTCCATTAAAGGGGTCAATTCAACAAGAATATGTAATAATTATAAATATATATTTACCTAACAGCAGAGCCCCAAAATATATGAACCAAAAACTGACAAATTTGAAGGGAGAAATTGATGGCTCTACATTAATAGTAAGAGAATTAAACATACCACATTCAAAAATGGATAGAACATCTAGACAGAATATCAATAAGGAAATATAAGACTGGAATGATACTCTAAACCAACTAAGCCAACAAAAAGATTCACCCAACATTTCACCCAACAATGGAATATACTTTCTTATAAATGCACATGGATCATTCTCCAGGATAGACTATATAGTAAATCACCAAACAAATCTCAATAAATTAAAAAATACTGAAATCATAAAACTTATGTTCTCTAACCACAATGGAATGAAGTTAGAAATCAATAACAGAGGGAGAAATGGAAAATTCACAAATATATGGTTAAACAACTAATGTTCCTGGTTAAACAGGAAATCAAAAGACAAATCAGAAGATATCTTGAGGTGAATGAAAATAAAAATACAACATACCAACACTTACAGGATGCAGCAAAGGCAGTGTTGCCAGGGGAAATTATAGCTCTAAATGCTTACATTAAAAAAGAAAGAAAGATCTCAAATCAGAGGCCTAACCTCAAAACTAGATGTTGTACAAAAAAAAGAGCAAACTAAGCCCAAACTGAGAAGAAGGAAAGAAATACAGATTAAAGCAGGGATGAATGAAATATAGAATTAAAAAAAATAGAGAGAATCAATAAAACCAAAAGTTTTTCTTTGAAAAGATCAGTAATCTTGACAAATCTATAGCTAAGCTGTAGATTCAAATTCTTAGAAACAGACAAACTACCTACTCTGACTCAAAAAGAAATAGAAGACCTCAAGAAACCAATTACAAGTAAAAAGATTGAGTCAGTAATCAGAAGCCTCTCAACAAAGAAAAACCCAAGACTAGAGGGCATCACAATGGAAATTTACCAAACATTCCAAAAAGAATTAACACCAATCTGTGCAAACTCTTCCAAAAAACTGAAGTGGTGGGAACATTCCCTAATTCATCGTATGAGGCCCATATCACCTTCATACCAAAGCTAGATAAAGATGCCACAAGAAAAGAAAATTATAGACCAATACATCTTATGAATATAGAGACAAAAATCCTCAACAAAATATTAGCAAACCAAACAGTACATTAAAAGGATCATACACCATGATTAAGTGGGATTTATCCATAGTATAAAAAGATAACTCAACATAAGTTAATATAATATGCCACATTAACAGAATGAAGGAAAAGAAAAATATATGATCACATCAATCAGAAAAGGCATCTGACAAAATCCAGCACACCTTCTCGATAAAAACACTTAGAAAACTAGGAATAGAAGGAAATCTCTTGAACATATAGGAAAAACCCACAGCCAACACCCTATGCAATGATGAAAGGTTGAACGTTTTCCCTCCAAGACCTGGAACAAGACAAGGATGGCCACTGTCACCAGTGTTAATCCAAATTGTACTAGAAGTTCTTGCCAGAGGAATTACTTAAAAAAATAATAAAATAAAAGGCATCCAAATTGAAAAGGAAGAAGTAGAACTTTCCCTGTTTACAGATGACACGATCATGACATGATTCAAAATACTGAAAAATCCACAACAAAGCTCCTAGAGCTAACAAATGATTTCAGCAAATTGGTGAGGAACAAGATCAACACCCAAACATGAGAAACGTTTCTATGCACAAACAATGAACAATTAGAAGAAAAAATCAAGAAAAAAAAATCCATTCACAATAGCAACTAAAAAATCAAGTATCTAGGAATAAATCTAAGCAAGGACGCAAAGGACTTATATATAGAAAACTATAAAACATTACTAAAAGAAATCAAAGAAGACCTAAATAAATGGAAGGACACCACATGTTCATGGATTGGGAGACTAAAGATTGTTAAGATGTCAATCTACCCAAAGCTATTTACAGATGCAACGCAATTCCAATCAAAATTCTAATAACTTTTTCCATTTCTACAAAGGGTATATGGAAGTGTAAAGGGTTCTGAATAGCCAAAGCCATATTAAAAAGGAAAAATGAAGTTGAAGGACTCATATTTTCTGATATTAAAACTTATTACAAAGCTATAGTAGTCAAAACAGCATAGAGATAGATTAATAGACCAATGGAATTGAGTTGAGAATTCAGAAATAGACCCTCACAACTATGGCCAATTGATTTTAAAAAAAAAAAAAAACTTATAAGCATTTTTATTGTTTTAGTGAAAATAAAGCAACATAACCTTCTATTGTTGTTTATAATCTATTAAATTTATTCACAAGAAGAAAGACAGTAGAGAAAAATATATAAATATAAGGTTTTTTTCTACAAACCCATGATATGGAAAGAACATGGCATTTGAAGTAAAAAATCTCAGGTTCAGTTCTAATCCTAACACATCTAGCAGTGTCCTCTTGGGCAAGTGTCTAATTCTCCCTAAGTCTATTTCTTCCACTATATAATTGGCCAGTAGATTTCTAACATGGATGCCAAGTCCACTCAACTAGGAAAGAATAATCTTTTTCAACAAATGGTGCTGAGAGAACTGGATGTCCATATGCAAAAGAATGAAGGAGGACCCCTATCTCATACCATATACAAAAAAGACCTCAAAATGGATGAAAGACATAAATGTAAGAACCAGGGCTACAAAACTCCTAGAAAAACACATAGGGAAGCATCTTCAGATCTTGTGTTACACAATGGTTTCTTAGACTTTACACCCAAAGCACAAGCAACTAAAGAAAAAAACAGATAAATAGAACCTCAACAAAATTCAGAACTTTTGCTCGCCAAAAGGCTGTATCATGAAAGTGAAAAGACCTACCGAATAGGAGAAAATATTTGAAAACCACACATCTGATAAGGGTTTAATCTTCAGAATATATAAAGAAATCCTACAACTCAATAATGAAAAGGCAAACAACCCAAAAGAACTGAATAGACATTTTTCCAAAGAGGATATACAAATGATCAAAAAGCATATGGAAAGATGTTCAACAACACTAGCTATTAGGAAAAAGCAGATCAAAACCACCAGATAGCATTTCATGCCCATTAGAGTGGCTCTTATTGAAAAAAGAGAAATCCTACAATGTCGCAGGCGATAAGGAGAAATAGAAACACTCATTCATTGCTGGTGGGAATGTAAAATGGTGCAGCCACTATGGGAGACAGTTGGGCAGTTCCTCAGAAAGTTAAATATAGAATTACCAGCAATTCCACTTTTAAGTATATACCCTGAAGAACTGAAAGCAGGACCCCAAACAGATATTTACACACTGATGCTCATTGCAGCATTATTCACAATTGCCAAAAGATGGAAGTAAACCAAGTATTCATCAACTGATGAATGGATAAACAAAATGTGGTATATATACATACAGTGGAATATTATTCAGCTGTAAAAAGGAATGAAATTCTGATATACATGATTTTGTACATGGATGAACCTTGAAGACATCATGTTAACTGAAATAAGCCAGACACACCAAGACAAATACTATATTTTCTTACTGATATGAAATAATTAGAATAAGCAAACTCATTGGGTCTGAATTTTGAATGTAGGTTACCAAAGGGCAGGGTGGAAATAGGGTATGCAGAGTTAGGGCTTAAAATGTACCAAGTTCCTATTTGGAACGATGGAAGTGTTTTGGTAATGGATGGTGGTAATGGTAGTACAGGATTATAAACAGCCCTGAAATATATATCTGAATGTGGTTAAAAGGGTAAATGTTAGGATGCATATATGGTGATAGAATGAATTTAAACATTTAAATCCATGGAACTGCACTACATAGTAAACCCTAGGTTAATTCATGGACTATAGTCAATTGTACAACTATAAAATGTGCTTTCACCAATTGTAACATATGTACCACACCAATGTGAGGTGTTACTAATAGGATAATGTATGGGAATCCTCTATTGTTGTTCCTGCAAGATGTTGAATCCTGCATGATTGTTCTATAAACTGACAACTTCTCTAATGAACAACAACCAAAAAAAGAGTGAAGGAAACACACATCTGGGAGAAGCTAAATAGCTTGGTTAAGAATGGAACAACCCAGGCTTCATAGAGAATACATACCAGAGGATTTTCATTGTGTAAATCTTGAAGACACAAGGAACCTGTCAGCTTCTTTATTGTATTTGATTATTCCCACTGCTGAAATTCATGTTTGTGACTACATTTCAATAGGACTTTTCATTCAGGTATCTGATCTCTCCCTTCTCTAAACTCATTGTCATTCATGTGAAACTTGTCCCGTAAATTTCGCCTGCGAATCATCCCATGCCCACTTTTAAAACGTCATTTCCTCCACCAAGCATGGAGCACAGTAAGTGACCAATAACTTATTTTACTTTATTTATTGTGGGAATGTATATATAATAGGAAATTTGCTTATTTAACTGTTGTTTTTTTTGTATGCTGTATGATGGGGTCACATTTCATTCTTTTTCCATGTGAGTATCCCATTATTGCAGCACTATTGGTTGAATTTTTGTTGTTGTTGGTTGGTTGGTTTTGTTGGTTTCTTTGTGTGTTCATTTGGGAAGTACATGGGTCAGGAATCGAACCCAGGTCTCCCACATGGCAGGCAAGAATTCTACCACTGAACTACCCTGGCACCCCCGTGATCGTTTTTAGTATACTATTCAGTAGCACTAATTACATTTACAATGTTGTGCTACCATCACTACCATTCATTACGAAAACGTTTTAACCACCCCGAACAAAAACTCTGTACCCATTAAGCAAAAATTCCCTATTCCCACTCCTCCCAGCCCCTGGTTTAACCTCTGATCTACTTTCCGTCTCTATGAATTGGCTTACATGGAATCACACAACATCCGTCCTTTTGTGTCTGGCTTATTTCATTCAGCATGACATTTTCAAGATTCATTCATGTTGTTGCATGTATCAGAACATCATTCTTTATTCCATTGTATGGAAAAAGCACACATCGTTCATCCATTTGTTTGTTGATGGCCACTGGATTGTTTCCACCTTTTGGCTACTGTAGACAATACTACTAAGAACATTGGTGTACAAATATCTGTTTACATCCCTGCCTTCAATTTTTTGAGGGTTTATACTTATAAGTAGGATTCCAGGTCATATGGTAATTCTACCTGTAATTTTTTAGAAAGCACTTGACTTTAATAATTTTTAAAAAGCATATGTTATGAGTGAAATATTTTCCAAAACACAGAAGGCAAACCATTTTAAAACCCCACATGGAAGTCAGGCTTCACTTTCACTCTTCCTGTTCTTTACACCTATTCATTTGGAATTCACAGTTCATCAGGTATACTCCAAGAATGAGACCCATCAAAATCATAAGATGGCCAAATTTCTCATCCATGGTTCCTGCATTATCCAAGCTTTCTAAAATGAGCATTATGTCTTTTAATAACAAAATGAAAGAACAAAATTATTTAAAATTTCTCCCATCTTTCCCCAAACCATTTCTTTTTACTTTTTTATCCTCTACTAATAATAAGGCCACACAGAAGGAAAAACCTAAAATTATGGAACTGCTTACCAAACTCTGAAATCTGCTCTATAATTAATTGTTGTGGTGTGCTTTGAAATTTATTGCTTTTTTGTATATATGTTATTTTTCATAATTAATAAAAATAGTAAGGCCACTGTTCCTCCAGTCACCCAATGTCAAAAACTCATGTTCTTCTGAGTTGCCCCTCTGCCCATTGCTCACCTTCCATATGTGAGCAGTCTCCAGATTTGATTTTCATTTTTTTTAAGAGCAATAGCATCAGAGCCCTTGCAGATATTTTCTTTCCTTTCCTTCTGCAACTACCTGTCTTAAGATCTTTTTTGGACTTACATCTGGAGAGCTAGAGACTCCTATTTCACTTCTAACTGTTCACAGTTACATCCTAAATTATTGAAAGGATAACCTCAATTTCTTTAAAAATCATCTATTTATCTATCTATGTAGATTTGCTTTGTTTCATTTTGTTTTGATTGAAGCAAATCACTCCAATGAAAACCATCATTGTTTTCCCCCACTGCCTTAAATAAAGAATCCAAATGTTTTGGCCTGGAAATCAACATTCTCCCTGGGCTGGTGTGCATTTAGCCACCACTCTGCTCCCCTCCTCATCACCCTCTATGAACCTCCCTACTTCAATCAAATGGATCTGTTCTTTGTCCTTGAGCCAAACTATTTGCTCTTCCATCATCATATTCACGCTGTCTACCTTTTCCACACTTCACTGTTTTCTCTACCTCTTCTCACCAAGCCAAATCCTCCTCTTCTTCCAGGCCTAAGTCAAGGCTTTCCTCTCCAATCATGCTCTCTGTGAACCCCAACTTCCTAATGATTACTTTCTTCTCTGAAACCAGAGCATTTATAGTCCTTGTTACACATCTGACATGCTTCACCAATGTGACCATATGCCCCAGTCTGCATGGACAATCATGGTTTATATGGGCATTCCTGGTGAACCACTTAACAGCACCCCCTTTCACTCTCAAAAATGCCCCAGCCAGATGACAAAATGTGGTACCCCATTGTTCTAGTTTGCTAGCGGCCTGAATGCAATATACCAGAAATGGAACAGCTTTTAATAAGTTGCAAGCTTACAGTTCTAAGACTGTGAAAATGTCCTAATTAAAGCAAAGCTATAGAAATGTCCACTCTAAGACATCCAGGGAAAGATACCTTAGTTCAAGAAGGCCGATGACATTCAGGGTTTCTCTCTCAACTGGAAAGGCACATAGGTGAACATGGTGATGTCTGCTAGCTTTGTCTCCAGGTTCTTCTTTCATGAAGCTCCTCCGGGAGCATTTTCTTTCTTCATCTCCAAAGGTCTCTAGCTTTGTGAGCTCTGTGGTTCTTGTGCTCTCTTGAGGCTTTCTACAAAGGAGCTCTCTCAAAAATGTTGCCTCTTTTAAAGGATTCCGGTAAACTAATCAAGATCATGTGGAATGGATGGAGTCACAGCTCCCTCTAATATCCACAATTGGGAGTCACATCTCCATGGAGATAATCTAATTAAGTCTCCAACCTATAGTACAGAATAGAGATTAAAAGAAATGGCTGTCTTCACAAGAGGAATCAGGATTAAAACATGGCTTTTCTAGGGTACATAATCCTTTCAAACCAGCATACCCACCTATTCAATCTATCTTTGTTTATATCTCCCCTCCCCTGCTGGGCTGTGAACCACTCAGAATTGGGAATGCTGTCACACACCTGTGTCACCCTTTGCATAGACTGTTCTGTGCTTGGCCTGTGACAGCAGGAAGGCCAAGCGACACCTGAAAACTGCATGGTCTCATGACCTCTTAACAGTGGGCAGGCCAAGAATACACATTTTGCTTATAAGCAATCTGCCCAACAGATGATTCTATGGGGAATTACTTAGCCCACCTCCCATCCCCACAAAATTTGGCCAAAGCTCCTTAGCATGGACACTTTCATTCTCCAACTCATTCCAGCCAGACCAGAGGGGCAGGGAGAGCTTCATCGTGCCTTACAGAGCACAGAATTATACTTCTGGACATGGGATATCCTTACTAGTAACATCAGCAATATCATTACATCATCACTGGTGCCACTCATTTCCTCTTTTAACACAACCACTGTTTCCTTCATTCACAAAGCAATTAAATGAATGAACATCTGCTGTGTGTGTGCTGGACATGATGCCAAGTACCACAGACTCAAAAAGTAAGCAGACAGCCTTCCCTCTAGGAACTTAGGATTTCGTGGCAGAGAGATAGGCCCAAACAATCAGGACTCTACGTGAGAGGCACTATGGGGAGATGTGCTACAGGGAGGCAGAGGAGGGAGAATCTAATTCCAATGGGTCTGCTAGGATCAGTTGGGGAAGGTTTCACAGAAGGGAAATTTAAATTGAATCACCAAATAGAGAATTAGGAAGAAAAAGTTCTCCAGACAGAATGTAAGAAAAAGTTCTGGAAACATCAGCTAATTAAGTGTGTAAGGAAGATGCCTGGCATGGGGCTGGAGTGAGGGCTAGGGGAAAAGGGTACTTTAATAGGCAAAGGGAAACCAGTAATTTTTTATTAAATAGGGAATTGGTGTGACTAGATTTATGTTTTATAAAGCTAGCTCTTGTAGAGAGTTCCAAAATTCATATAAAGGGCTGCATTCCTGTAGAATGGGTGAAGAAGGAAGATGTGTTTGCATAATGAGTGCACTGTTTTTATACTTACAGCATGTGTTTAAATGGGTGGTTGGATGGAGGGGGTGGTTAATGAAGATTATGAAAAGACAAAAGCCCTCCCCACCAAATAATTATTCATTTTACTCATTTGGCACCTATCATATATGTGTCTCATTACTAGGTCGATTTTAGGGAAAGGAAGCTGTGGTGAGGGGGCAACTAAAAGAAGGCAAGAGATGCTTCTAGCTTGGGCTACTGGACAGAGAATGATACCATTAACGAAGACGGTGACTGCAGGAGACACAGACATGGGAAGGGGTGCTAAGGAGCTTGGTTTGAGACATGCAAAATCAGATGTGCCGGAAGGAGATGGAAAAATCCAATAGATTGCAGAAGTATCAGTGTTAGAGATGGGGAGTGGGGGGGAATGTCCTGAAGATAGTTTTCAGGATACAGGTAGTAATCTGAACTGTGGGAAGGGAATGGAATCATTCCTAGGAAAAGATGGATACTAAAATGAAGTGGAATAAAGGATTGTGGAAGACACACAACTGAAGCAGTGGGTAAAGAGTACCAGCCACACATCAACTTTCATCAACGGTGACTTCTGTTTGGAGCCCCAGGGAAGATCCTAGGGCCACATTCAGAGTGCCTGGGCGGGCTCACAAGATTGTCAGTGGGGGAGGAGGAGGAGGCAGGAAGCGGTGCTCCATGCAATGTATTTGCCTTGGCTGACGGAGGAAAATGAGGCGGGGAAAGGTAACCATGCAAAAGAACAGCAAGAAAGCACCTCAGAAAAATGTTCCAAAGTGTCAAATGTTGTGGGGAGATCATACAGAGTTAGGGACTGAAAGAGGGATGCTGGATTTGGAATTTGGACACTTGTGATCTAATGAGCGCTGTCTCGTGCTGTAGTGGGGGCAGAACGGAGTGGGGGGGGGGGAGTAAACCGGAGATGTTAGAATTATCTCAATGAGGAGAAATTCCCAGTGTCCTTCCTCACACCCCACAGTGTCTGACCAAAGATAGTACCACAGAAGTTCTCCATCTTGAGCCACCATCTCAGTGCATCTATTCTTTTTATCATTCTCTCCCCGACACACCGACAAGCCCTCCCCACCTCACCCTAGCCCCTAAAAGTTAACGATGCTTTGACAACATATGGAAAGAAACTGGGACTTGTCAAATTTGTAAGGCAAGGCCAAAAGGACACACACGCACAGAACACTCCACCAGGATTCTTACATTAAAAGAAATAAGAAAGAACAAAAAAGGAATTTAGTTAAAGCAAGGTGAAAGCAGAGTCCACTCCCAGGACAGCGCTTTGAAAGGACGATGGGAGGGAAAAACCTTCTAGGTTCAAACAGAAAAGGTGAAAAGCAACATGTCTGAAAACATCGCTAGCAATCCTAAATTTCAAATTAGAGCTGTCTTTGATTGCAAATGTTTAAACTTATATTAAAGGAAAAACGGCCATCAAGGGGATTGCTTCTGGAGCCAGGCTCAGCATGAAGTAATGGGATGTTCCCTCATTAGAATGAAATAGGGACGAAGCTCTGATTGAAACGTTAACGATTCAGCTCAGGGGACTGAACATTGGCCATTTTTTACGCTGCACTGACCCCTGGAGGTTCTCCCTTTTTTTAAGAGCGTGCTATGCATTTTGCCCAGGGGTAAACTCACCAAATAAAGTAAATTAAAAAGGCTGTTTTGTTTTCTTCAAATGAAAAGGAATGTGAAAAAAAAAAAAAGGGAAAGGGAGGGAAGCGCCACCTCACTGCCAGGAGCTATCATTTGAAACTGCTGCAATAGAAACAAACTTGGCGTATCTCTCACGCCCCGGGGCCCTCCGTCAAACTCGCTGCAATATCAGATTACAAACAAGCGCTCGCCTTTTAAACACGCACCTTGGCTTTCCCGCCCCACGTGGCCGCGACCAACACGTCCAGTCCCTTCCCGAGACTGAGAGGGCGCGCGAAGTTGCCTCCCTGCGCGGGCGCCGCAGCCGCCTCGCGGCATTTCCCACCCCGAGGGGCAGCGCCAGGCCCCCCGCGCGCGCCGCCTCGCTAAACTGAACCGCCCACGCGGCCGCAGCCTTATTCTTGGCCGCCGGGTGGAGGGGAGAGCGTGGCGCGTCAAGTCCTCACCAGAATCTTGTGATTCACCAGAACTGGAAAGTTCGATTTTTAACTCACAGGCCACCCGGAGAAAGGGAGGAAATCAGGCACAGGCAACATGAGCTGAGCCGGGATTCAGAGTCTGGCTTGGGGTGGGGGGAGCCAGCGCGTAGGGTTGCAGGAAGGAATTAAGCCTTCCGTAAAGCAGACATTCCAAGTGCAACAGTTTCCAGAGCAGTAAGAGGTCTAAAAGGGCTGGCACATGTGTTCTAAAATTCAAATGGTTCTCAGTTATGGTCAGGGAATCTACATAGTGTCACAAAGAGGGAAGAAGGGAAATTTTGAAGGCCTTTTAAGAACAGTAGCTGTAAAGCAATAGCTTGGCCGCTTTCTAAACACCATGTAAAGGCTTTATCCTTGACCTGTCCCAGGTCCACCCAACAGGACCAGCCCTGCCCAGACAGCATCTCTGGTTTTAAAGTGGCTTCTTTTGCAGCTGGCTGCTATGGAAAGTTCACTGGGGGAAGTAGCATGCTGTCCAGACTCCTCTTTCCCACATGGTCTTAATCTGAGGATTCAAGAGCTGGGATGAGATTCTGAATGGATTTTCCTCTGGGTAGTCATGTCTAGTCTACCAGACAGCTACCCTAAGAGGCTGATTTATTGAAAAGTGGTAAGCCTGAGAAATACAATCACAGCTAAAGTTCCTTATCCCTATGAATTCTGGAAAAAGAATTTTAATCATGTAAATATATGGATGCAATTTTTCTTTTAAAAATGAATGCTTAAAAAGGGAGTGAGTTATTTCTAATCTAGGCATTTGACTTGACACCAAAAGTAAAAACACGGAATGTAATTAAATAGCTCATGTCCTGTGGCTAAACCAGTTTCCTGTTTCATGAAAATGACACTTGGGTCTTACATACTAGCCCAGACAGTACATGTTTTGGTTTGCTAATGCTCACAGAATATAATATACCAGAAATGGGTTGGCTTTTATAAAGGAAATTTATTAAGTAATGAGTTTACAGATCTAAGGCCGTAAAATGTCCAAACTAAGGCATCCAAAGAAAGATACTTTGACTCAAGAAAGGGTCGATGACATTCGGGGTTTCTCTGTCAGCTGGAAAAGCACATGGTGACATCTGCTGTCTCTCTCTCTCTCTCCCAGCTTTTTGTTCGAACAGCTTCTCTAGGGGGCATTTCTTTCTGCATCTCCAAACTTCTCAGTATGTGTCATCTCTGAAGCTTTTTCCAAAAATGGTACCCTCTTAAAGGACTCTAGTAAGTGACCCACCTTGAATAGGTGGAGGCACATCTTCCTGGAAACCGCCTAATCAAAAAGTCCCACCCACAATTGGGTGGGCTACATCTACATGGAAACAACTTAATCAAAAAGATCCCACCCAGCAACACTGAATCAGGGTTAAAGAACATGGTTTTCGTGGGGTGCACAACAGTTTCAAATTGGCGCACTATCCATCTGGAATTTCAGGCTCATTTTACTGTTGATAATCTGGTGATTGGTTGGGCAGTGATCTGATTTGATAGGCAGTTTAGCTGAAATAACTGGATTGACAGTTTGCACAGACGAGGACTTCACTAATACACTACCTTTTGCCCATTAAGATTTCATGCCATTTACTCAAATAGACTCAAACAGCATTAGAATTATTCACAAAATTTTGCAATTTCCTACTGCAGTTATCACCCAGAAACTATGCCAAGAACCTATGCAAAAGAAATCTGAAAATATATGAGCATTTTTCATGCGTACCTAACTCACTGGTGACAACCATCAATTTGAGGAGCTCCCATTTCCTTACTAAGGAATCCTGACCCAGTTAGTCCTGGCTCATATAGGACTACCTACGCCTTAAAACAGAGCGTTTTACCTAGACATTTTTTGAGTGTCAGAAAAATCATAGTCAGTGCCTGCCATAAAATTTTAAGGCTTTGTGCTTTCATCTATAACTTCTGAAAAAAAGGGAGAGAATACAAATTTTTCCAAATTACATCTTTACTTTCCTTTTCAGTTTTGTTTTGCTAGTTAAGCCCCATTTGTCCAAGGGAATGAGGCATTTCTTGTTCTCCTCCTGGGGTTGGAAGACAAGAAAGTGGACACAAAGCAGCAAAGTAGAGAGGGAGAAGCAAATGCTGCCAGTCTAACTCGTGTCCCCACCTCAGCCCAATGTAAGATGCATCTGCTCCTTTAACTTAATGTTTTGACCTGGAAATTATAGAAAGTTCTATTGAAAGAAGCCCAAGGACAATGCTATTGTTCTTCTAAAGCCTTAGGAAAAGTAAAAATTGTATTGAGAATGCCTTTTGTTCCCCTCAATGTTGGCTCGATGCAAAATGATTATGACATTGTGAAAAGCCTGGTAGAGTTTAAAAGATTGCCATTCATATTATTAAAGGTGATTACTGATTGTTATTCAATTTAGAAGCAATTATTCATATCCCTACGTCACAGACAAAAGGGTTTAATTAAAGAGAGGTATGGAAGTTGTTTGCATGCACAATTGTAAGGTATGAAACTATCTACTAAATAGAGATGGAGGGCACTGATTCTGAAGGTTGTCTAAATTAACTTGCATACACATTCGTGTAATTGCAAAAACTGAAAAGAAATTTATATAACTTTCAAAGGCCTTCCCCATGTAAATTTCAGTAAAATTGTAAATTATATCACAGTCCTGACAATCACTGGATTCTATGGGTGCAGATAGGATGGTGGGGAATCCTTGTGCATAATAAGATGAGAAAAGAGAGTCAGGAGAGTGTAGCACTTAGATGCCTAAACCAGACCACCTGGATTTGAATCCTGGCTCTGCTGCTTACTGCCTTTTGTGACGAAGGTTACTGAACCTTTGTATGCCTCAGTTTCCTCGTCTGTAAATATTACCTCCTTCATAATGTCCCTGTGAGGTTTAAATGAGGACGTATGTGTGGAGCACTTAGAAAAATATCTGTAACATTGTAAGGGCTATGTGGTGCTGTATACATGTATGTTGAAAAGAGAAACAAAAGTTGGAGTGCTTTTTATTTATAGGAAATGTATTCTTTGATGAACAACCAGAAAACCCTTTACATTAGCCATTAGATTCTAAATTATTTTTTGGCAGTACAAATCCTTTAAGGATCTGATGGAAGTTGTGGCCCCAGGCCCCAGGAAAGTGTCCTATATATAACACAATAATTGTTAGCATAAATTTAATTATGTTCATGGAACTCATGGAGTCTAGGGGCTAGATCAGTAGTCCTGTATTAAATTGAAATCATGTTAACTAAATGAAAATATGCTGGCACAATAAGCATTTAATAAGCAAATGCAATGTTTAAGATGTGCTTGCAGGTATTCAGGATAATGGAACTGAAGGCAATGGGGACCACTGCTTCACAGGATTGCAAGAAAGAGGAACACTTGTTCCTTTACATATTGATGTGTTGAAGAAAAACAGTTGCTATTGTGAAATTTATTTTGTTTCAAAATACTGTATCTTTTAAAATTCCTAAAATATTAAAATGAGGGATTATATGAGAGTGTCCAACGACCCAGCAATAAACCCAAAGCTTTTGATGTCCAAAGAAATTTGGTTCTGAGATAAGGGCAAGTACATACAAGCCTGTGCATATGAGCATGAATGATGTAAATGTAGATATTTATGTTTGGGGAATCCTGTGGTTGTCCTTTGTCACAAGCACTGTCATATTCGGCCAGAAAGCAGAAATTGTATCTCCCTGTAGTGTATTTACACTATCACCATACAAAACTGCCGACTTAGGGGTGGAGGTGGGGGGCAGCGCTTTCTCTTCAAGCAGACAGGACATGAGCATTAACATGAAATTTTCATTCAAACACATAGCCCAGTTCTATATGCCAGCCCTGGACCTGCATGAATAGTGGGATTGGTTGCTTTTTCTTCCTGAGAACAGGTTCTGAGATGAAACTAATGAGAGAAAAGAGAGGAGAGAAGAAGGAATAGCAGCCCCACATTGGACATGTTTCACTTTGACGTAGCCTGGACAATGATTACATGGCTTTGGAAAAGAATCTGGACAAAATGTCTGAAAGAGTGTGGTAAATTTGAAGAGAACCTCAGATGAGTTATTTTAGAAACTGAGCTCCGACTTTTTAACGCCTGCTTCCTCGTGCACATTTCATTTTAAGTATTTCATAGACATTGAAGAATGAGCTTGCAATGCTCATCTTAAATTTTCTTGAATAAAAACAATTCAGAAACTAGCTTGCATACATTTTTAATATTTTTAGAAAGAATGGAGCATTCAGGAAAGATATTAAATTGATGACTTATTCCCAAGAGTACAGAAAGTTTCCCATTTACTCTGCCTGGGTCATTACCCCAACTTGGCCCATCTGAACCTGAGCTGTCTCCACTGCAGTGAAAAATGAAGGTAATGAGGCTGCATCTCCAACCAAAGGCTAGAAAAAGTGAAGCATTAAAGAACCATAGCAGGTCATTTAAGCAAAGATGCAAAAACACTGAAGAAACAATGTTTTCTAAGCTATCTAAATGTGGCTTCTTCACCATGGGATGAATCCCACTCTTGGTTTTCAAAGTTTGACTCAAGCTTTTTCTTTCCATTTGTCTTTATCATTCCATATTTTTTAAAAAGAAAACTATATCCCAACTCATATTTTATCATCTTCCTCATTCTTTTTGTTTTCCATTTCCAGGTTTCCTATTCCCCTCAAACTCTCCACACCTTCCATTTGTTAGATCACACTATTTTTCTCAGTTCTGGGATTTTTATGGGAATACTGCCAAAAGAGTTGTTTCCTCTCTAGGATTGTGGTCACTCCTCATGTTGTTCTTTCTGTGAATACTCCTCACCTGATCCCATACAGAGAATGGAGAAGTCAAGATGGTGCCATGTTCGGACCCTGGCACCAGGCTTAATGGGCCTGAGCCTGGTAGTGGTACTGGGGAAGGTCCTCAAAACCTGAGTTTCCTTATCTGCAAAATGGGAATAATCGTTTCACTCTCATACGGTTAAAGGGCATCTAAAATGAGATTGTGTTTATGTCTAGTACTATTAGGCTTATATCACAGCCATCCTCTGGAAGTTCCCTATTTGATAAAAATTGATAAACCTTGTTCACGGAGGCAAAAATGGGTCATAATAGGAAATAAAAAAGTCATGTTACTGGTATGTGTTTGCT
>PVIY010015821.1:0-53052 GCA_004026745.1 Myrmecophaga tridactyla | reverse complement strand
TAGCCTTGAATGGTCTAAATATTTGCTCAAGCAAGACTTATGTGCCAGTCTGCAACTGTTTGTACCCCAGAAAAGCTATATTCTTTAATCCTGATTCAATATTGCTGGGTGGAGTCTTTTTAATTAAGTTGTTTCCGTGGATATGTGACCCACCCAATGATGGGTGGGATTTTTAGATTGGGTGGTTTTCACGGAGATGTGTCTCCATCCATTCAAGGTAAGTCACTTACTGGAGTCCTTTAAGAGAGAACCATTTTGGAAAAAGCTTCAAAGCCAACACAGACAGAGACACTTTCAGATGCAGAAAGAAAACACTCTTGGGAAAGCTGTTTGAAACTAATAGTCAGAGGACGAGAAGATGTCACCATGTGCCTTCCCAGATGACACAGGTGTTCCCAACCCATCGGCCTTTCTTGAGTCAAGGTGTTTTTCTCTGGATGCCTTCATTTAATGCTTTAATGGTCTTAGAACTGTAAACTTGTAACATAACAGATTCTTTTTTAAAAAGCCAACCCATTTCTGGTATATTGCATACCCTGCAGCATTAACAAACTAAAACACCACGTACTCAAAAATATAAATGATTATACAAGAATACTATTATTAGTGATGGTAAAGAGCAGCATTGACACAGAATTTACTGTATTTATATATCTATATAAACATTTTTAATTTTTGCAAGGACCCTCTGAAGTATGTGTTATTACTATTTTCATTTTGCACATGAGAAAAGTAAAATTCAGAATAGCCCCATGAGTTATAAATTTATATATGCAAGATCCAATTAAATGGCATAACTGAAAAGGGTATAGAATTTTAGAGGAAGGAACAATCACTCAATGCTGGGTGATTAAGAAAACTATTTTAGGAATTGTGGCATGAGTTATAATTTGAAATGGATCTTAAAAGAAACGTAGGATTTAGATCAATAATAGGGAGGCATTTGGTCTAGAGAGAAAATGTAACAGAGATTATTCAGTTGCAAGAACATATATAGATCAACAAGAGAGCAATGGGGAACTTGCTTCAAAAATGAGTGTTTACAGATTTAGATTCAGATTTTGGCCATGGCATTTTGAATTGATGGCAGAAATAAAATGAAAGATGAAGGGATTCCACAAAATATTGCTTTCTTCATCAATTCATCTCTTCTTACTTATTATACTTACAATGCTTTATATTATATCTGTTCTTGCTTTCTTAATGTTTTTCAACTTTCTTACTCTATCATTAATTTTGCTTCACTTTGATTTTTATCAAAGATATTTTGAATTTTTAATACTACCCCCTTCAAATTCCATGACTACTTTTCTGATAAGTCCATAAATGTTAATTAAATCTTTAAATGTACTCACTGAGGAGGACTTGATTAAAGATAAATGTAATATGACAGAAAAATATAAAGAAAAGTAAATGCTCATTTCTTTTCTTCCTTTTTCTTTATGCAATTTGTCCCTTATGAGCTGTATTTAGCAATGGATTCATTGAAAGATTAACTAAGAAGAGGCAAAATCATTAATTTATGAGTATCTTCCATTCATTCTTCATTTATACTGCTGCATAGAGGGTCATTTTTATGACTGAACTAAATACAACCAAATTAAATGCAACTGTAAAGTCCAAAGAGGCATTAATTTGCAAAACACTCATAAAATTCTTTCACCTGTGTGGTCAGCCACACACACACACATTCTCTCTCCCTCTCTCTCTCTCCAGAAGCTATAATAAGTTTCTCAAATCAGGGGGATGTGAGAACTGGCAAGATATAAAGTGATTCCTTTAAAGAAAAAAAAGATAATTACTTGATGTAAGTAATATATTTGAATTTTTCTGGTGAGTTCATTTTCTCTTCTTAGTTTCGAGAATGTATTAAAGAAAAAGGAAGATAAAGGTTTTATATAATTGGGAACAGTTACATATCTACCATTTTCATTTATATTCCTCTTTCATAAATGGCAACTTAAAGAATATTCTTGTAATGAATGTGGTTTTAGGTTTTGACAAAATAAAATTCTAGTTCTTGAGATATGTTATGCCTTTCTGCATATTTATTTTAAATGAACTTCTCATCTGAGAGTGACCAAGTCTAATTTATTACAAAGTATATGTACTGATTTTTTTCAATGATCTAATATAAAATCCACAACTTTTAAAATACTTAAGTACATCTGGTCTAAGTATCCTTCCCCCCTCTTCAACTGGATATAGCATGATTTTGAAATACTTTTGATACAAGTAAAAATATATGTTATAAAATGGCGTTTGATTCCCTGTGCCTGCCCATGTTAAAAAAAAAAAAGGCATTTGATCTTTCAGATACATTTCAATAGGTTGTATAATTAAAAGTTTAAATTGTTTCATTTCATGAAATTATTTATGATGTGTCTGATTTTCTATTACTAGATTTAAAAAACCTTCAAAAGGGTATCTTAAAATAGTAGTCATTGTTAATTTTGTTCACAAATCTGGGGGCTGCCTGTACCGTAGGCATTTCTTATTTGGAGTCTCCTCTGGTGGCAGCCACATGTGGCTGGCACAGGGGTGATTTTTGAAAGCTTCTTCACTCATATGTCTGACATGTAGACTGAGAAGACATAAGCAGGTGGGACTCTTCAGGCCTCTCTCTCTATTTCTCTCTCTGCATCTTTTTCTCTCTATCCCTCTCTTTCTCCCTCTCCCTGCAGGTGGACTTTTTACATGGAAGCTAAAAGCTACCAGAAAAAATGTCCCAAAAGAAATTGGTTGAAGTTGTATGGAATTTTCTAACTTATCCTTGGAAGTCATATAGTGTCTCTTCTATCACATTCTGTCCTTGATGCCTATCAAGATCTCTGTTCTAATTCATGGAGAGAGGACATTGACTTTACCTCTTAATTGAAGGAGAATGAAAGAATTTTAAAACATGTTTTATGACCAATGCAGCATATATATGTAAAATCATCTAATTTTTTTTCTTTTGTTTGTACAGGAAGAGTCCATTTTTAAGAATGAACTTATTTTTCGTTATAATTTTTGAGAATCTGAAAACTAGTAACAGTGTATTTCATCAGTTATGATTGTACTTTTTCTCTATAAGCCAAGAATTTCCACAAAACTGTAGGAAAAAAAAGTTAAATCCAATCAAGTGTGGCCTTCAGCTGACAGATATAATCAGGAAATAGTATGATTGATTTCTAACATTTATTAAAAAAATATTTGTTCCACACCTAACCCATGTTCACTGATTATGTGGGTCTGCTATAAAAGAGATACAAGAAAAGCAAGAGCATACCTAAACCAAATGTTCCACATGCTAGGGAAACAACGAAAAAAATACATGAAAATTAACCTAAGATTAACTTTTATAAACCAATTATTATTATTAATCTAAAAAATAAGGAACCATAGAAATATATTAAGTGAATTTATTTGTTAATCTAATAAGGAACAGATAAACCCACTGTAAAAAAATGTGTAAAAATCGTGAAACATTTTGTTATGAAAGTGGAAATACAAATGGTCAATGAATAGAACTTCAAAGAAAACAACAATTAAATACTACTTTCCTATAAAATTGACAAGGATTAACTGTAGTTTCTACTCATGGCTGGCAAAAATATGAGTGATAACTGGAAAACAGCCACTGGTTGGTGGAAGTATAAATGGACACAAACATCCTGGAGGGCAATTTGGTAAAATGTATAACAATCCTTACATATATGAAGACTCAAAAATTTCACTTCTAGGGAATTATTAAGGATGTGTGCCAAGATATGTGTGTGTGAATAAATCATGGACTTTTTCATACAAGGAGTATGGAACAGTATAAATGGGACAGCAGATACTTAAATGATTTGATAAAATAAGCCCAGATAAAAGTGGGAAGATCTAATCAAGATTTATTTCATATAAAAATTTGGAGTTTATTTTAGTGATGAAGGATGGATAATGTGGACAGACTGAGGAGTTAAAAGAAATCAAAATCATGGTAGGAAATCCAGCTCAATCTCCATTGCTTCCCTTAGCTGACTTTCATAATTTTGCTCCACATCACTCTTTCTCTTTTTTGGAACTGCTAGGACTTTTATATTAAGTGCCATATCCTTGAACATATAAGTACTGTCTCATGACTTTTTGTTTCTTTGCTTCCCCAGTTAGACTTTTAAGCTCTCCAAGGACAAAAATGGTATCTTCTTTGATATCTTCTATTGCAAAGTGCTGAGTGAATGAGAGCTATTTACACATATCTCTTCAGAGTTGTTTGTTGAACAACACAAAGGGAGGTAGAATAGATGATGAGAATATATGAGTGTATGTAATTATGTATATAGACAAGTCACCTACGTCCAGTTTTTTTAATCCCATTCACTACAAAATTGGCTACTTAGTAAAATTTTCTTTTTAATATAATGATCAATGAATGAAATCACAGTTCATTAAAAAGCAGTCAATAGAAATAAACATGATTTGGAATTGGTCACCTAAAACTGGGTGTCTTCCGATTTTCAGTATTGGAACTGGGCAGACACAGCCTTAACATTTTAATATAATATATCTGTAAAATACTTAAGAATTGAAAATGATTAAAACAAAATTATTTTATCTAAATGATGTTCCTTTTCATAGCCACAATTATGTGTAATATGCAGAGAGATCTTGTTATTTGCACATTCATTTCCATAAATATATATGTATTTAAGATGAAGCTATATGATTCATTTGTCTATTGATATTTTTAGAAATATCACATTTCCAGTTGTGAGAAAATCCAAAACCTGGTTTTCATTTTACGTATTGTCTGGGAATAATTTATGAAGAAAGGAAATCAGAATCTTAACAACCAGTTAAAGTGCATGAGACATTTATCCAAGCTGCTTATTTCATTTCATATATGTGAAAGTAGTTGACTTTTACTTTTAGACTATATGTAGGCTTATGATTCAAAAGAAGTTCACCGTCCTTTATAATAGAAGTGATTTGCATTTATAGAGGCTAGTTGAGAAAGAATGCCATACACAAGGAATCAAAGAAAGCAGAGAACAGAATACAGCATGATTATGCACATATTTAATGCACCATCCAGAGAGTTACATATCCACATATTTTGCTTATTTAATAATTCTTATATCATGTTAGGAAATAGAGTCCTTTGTGGATGCAACTCTAATCTCAAGAAGCGTTTTTCCCTATCATTCTATGTAGGGAAAGATGATGAGCTCAATTGAAAGTCAGTAATAAAATGAAATTGCATTTCCGAATAGGAAAGAAACATATGACACACATTTGCATCCTGTTTTTTTTGTAATGAAGTGCCAAAACACTGAAATGAGATGTAAGATAAATTAGAGGCTGGTTTGGAGGAACACTTCCTGTCACAATTTCATTATGTTGCTTGATAATTAACACGTCCAATAGTTTGTCAGAGACACATAAAATAAAATAAAATAATCAAGAATGTTAAATTTCATCTCATGTGGAAATCTTCAGCTTGAAGGAATAATCAGGCTTTCTTCTTGTCTACTACAGAAGGATATTTTTCTCTAGTGAACATAATCAGTGAATGAAGGGAGTTTAAAGCAAATAAGGAAGAATGAATGCTTAAATCATATGGAAATTAATCACTTCTAAAGTTATGCCAAAACATTAAATGTGTCTCAATCTTCTCATTTAAAAAATACACGCATTTTGCCCACAAGCAATAAGTCTTGGTTTAATGTTCAGGTTATTTGTGAAAGATGAGCCAGAAAGTAAAATGGAATATGATTTCACCTGAATAAGAGGATCAACAATAACAACAAAACAGACAACAAAACTATAAAACTTATCACTTGTGAACTTGAAAGGCAAAATAACTTAGCCTAAGAATAGATATTCATCAGATGGTAAGAACTATTGAAGAAAGCAGCCAGAAGATCATGAACCAGGAGAAAGACCTGTGCTTGGTAATTCTGTTAGCATGCATAGCTATAGCAAAAGAATAGTTAACTAAATTCTGCTATGTACTATATAAAAGAAATATATTCTTTCTCTTTTGAATTATCTCAAATTTTGAATTATCTCACCCATAGCAACTCATAAACAGGAAAGTGAGGCCCTCTCCTTGCCCTTTGCTTTGGGGCTGGGTTTTTGACTGCTTTGACTAATAGGATATAAGTTGTTAGAAGTGACCCTAAGCCATTTCCAGTCTAGCCTTTAAGAGGACTGGCACTATTGTCTTTCACCCTCTTGGAACCCAGTTGTGATAAGCAGGGGAAGCCCAAGCAGCCACATGAAGAGGTCCGCAGGGAGGAGAATCAAGTTACTAGCTAACAGTTCTAGCTGAGCTCCTAGCCAACGCTGACTTGCAACTGGCCAAACATGTGAATGAGAGATGTTAAATAGAGAGGAGGAGATAGTTGAAGACATGATGAAGATAATTTTCCCAAACTTAAGATGAAAAGTATCATTTTGAAATGGCTTATAATATCCAAAGTAGTAATAATTTTAATAAATACTCCTAAACATATAATAGTAAATATTAGGATAATCAATGATAAAGAACAACCTATAAAAGCTTCCAGAACAAAGCAAAAATCACTACAACAGCACCAGAAATCAGACTGATGTCATAGACTTCAACAGCAACACTGGTGGCAAAAAGACAAAGAGTAATATGTTTAAAGGACTTTGAAGAGTGTGGTTAGCTGACAGCCTCTAGTTGTTAATTTCTTTAGAGAAGGTCTCACCTTTTGGTTCAAAGTCACACTTTTCTTAGAGTTGACTTCAGCCAATAATTGAACAAGGCTGTGGTATAAGGCCTAAACAGTTCTATCCAAACTGGGCCTCCTCAGATGGGCAATCTTTACTTAGAAACTCTCCAGTGGGCTGGCAGAAACTTTTATCCAGTCTGCCCTGTGGTCTGATGGTTCCCCCTGTCCAATCATGCCTCCTCCCCTTTTCCTTTCACAGGTGGTGCTATCCAATAAAACTTTTGCACACCTAACTACAACTCAATGTCTTCTTCCAGAGGAACTCAACCTAAGATACCATCTATTTTGTTAATCTATAATCTTTGTTCTCAGTAGTCATTCTTAATCTTTATTCTCATAGTCATTTGGCTTATTTTCTGATCTTTGCCCTTATTTCAAATTATTAACATATTTCCTTTTCTCTTTAAGCATGTTTATCATAGCTATTTTAAATTCTTGATTCTTCTGCTTTGAAATGTATACTCTTTTATAGTATTTGAAATCCTTCAATGTCTTGGATTTTAGCCTATAGGATCATGCTTTATGTTTAAGGGCAAGAGAGGGTATCAGTTACTCTGCCTGATATTAGGTTTAGAGAAGGGTCAAAAGCCATAGACTTTATTACTCCCTCTGAATTTTTTTTCTTTAAAAAAATTCTTTTTTCCTCTGAATTTTAAAAGAAGGAAAAGGATAAGCCCCAGGCCCGAGATGCTCAGGGATAAAAAATGCTTGCTGATTAATTGTGTTAGCTACTCCATTAGCAAAGAAATCTCTTGATCAGGATTTTCTGTTAAAGTCAGGCTTTGAACCATTAGATAAAACAGCATTGGGAAAAGGAAATCCCCAGGAATTGTAAACCCAAAGCTTGGGGATTTGTAGAAGTGATCAGTGTGCAGTCCTCACCCCAGCATGGTTTTTATGTTACTCTTAAAGTACCATTTTGGCAGAGTTGGAGTAGGTTGTTTCTTTGAAATAGGGAAGGAAATAGTGTCCCAAGAAATTGGGCAAAGACAAAAGAAAGGTAAATTCTTCTTCAATTATAGTCCACTGCTGATATGAGAGTTCTTCAATACAGAAACATCTCCCCACCTTCCAATCACATCAGTATATACAATATCCAGTCTCCACCAAGTGTTTCTTACTTCTCTTGTTACCATTAACATTTAGACTCCACTTTCCCTCTAGTGTCTACGGTTTCTCGAAAGCTGATTTTAGGGGAGGTCTCCAGCAACTTTTGTTTGATTGGCAATTGTGACATCAAGCAGAAGTTCTGTGGCTTTCCTACGAGATTACTTGTATGGTAATTTATCACCTTGAGGATTCCTATGCCATTCTGTTGTCGGAAGTTGAAACCCAAAACATACATGAGCTATAGTAGCATGTTCAGGCAATCTGAGAGCAGACAGTTTTCTACCTAGAACACAGGAATTTCAAATGTAACTGAAATTAACCTAACCTTCATCTTCTAAATAACTAAATCCTTTCTACTGTCACTCTATCTGTTTTTAGCATTAAATCCATAATCAGTGGGTTCATTGTACTCTTAAAACTGACATTAACTCAAACTTGGATCAACCCATCTTTCCATTTCCTCTGTTTCTACATCAGAGCTGCTAACACTTGCTACAGGTATTAACATCAATACAAATTCACAATGACAGCCTTGGTGGCCTCTCAAAATTACTTTTCAAAACCTTTTTTAAAACAATCTATAATCAGTCTTCTTCTCACTAATGATAATGGATGTTTCAAGTTTTCTGTGCTTTCATTTAGCCCACAACTCAACACGTACTTTTCTCTCTTTTACAGGGAGTGACTCTGCCTACTGCAACACCAAGAAAATAGACATTGTCATAAATACACTTTTAACCATTTTCTTTTCTAATTCCAGATGCACTTGAATAATGACAGCAATAACAAAATAAATAATAGCAATTTTATGAGATTTTACCTTGTGCTGTGCACTCTATTAATTCTTAATTTCTTTAATCCATCCTTCAGTTTCCTCATCTATGAAATAGGGATAAAATAGTAGCTTGTGGAGCTTTTGTGAGTTAAATCATTTAAAAACATATATATATATATATATATATATATATATATATATATATATATATATTACTGCTCAGCACATAGTAAATATTGAAGAGTTTTAGCTATTTCATTACCAGCAGCATTATCACTACCTATGCCTTTATTGTAATCATTACCCAGGGCACTGTACTTGATGACTCCTTCATTTTCTCTAAACACTTTCAATTTACTATCCTGGCCTCTTGATTTTAGCACCCACATTTATCTTGTTTTCCCACTGTGATTTCCTGAATTTACATCCAAGCCACATGTCTGGCCTAGAATATTATAATTGTCTCTTAATACATCTCCCTAGTTAGACTTCACTCTCTAATCAAATCTTCAGAAGACATAAGAAGGATCTTATTAAAACATAAATTTGATCAAGTTACTTTCCTATTTAAACATTTTAGTGATTTCCCTGTGGGGTTAGGTTGAAGACTCAAAGTCCTGAACATGATTTAAATCCTGTGGCTCAAAATATGACCCAAAGTCCAGCAGTGCTGGCATCACTGACAGGATTGTTAGCTCTGTAGGGTCCCACCCCAGACCTCCCATATCAGAATCTATATTTTAACAATATCCAGGTCATTATGCATGTTAATTTTTGAAAAGCACTAATTTATAAGGTCTTTTGATCTATTTTCCACCTATGGCTTCAATTTCATCTTTTCCCACTCCACTCTGTAGTGTTCTATGATCCAGCTCCAATGAATTTGATGAATTTGTTTTTTCAAATCATGTCCACCTATTTCTTTCTTCTAGGTCTTTGTACATGCTGTTTGATTTGCATTGAGTACTATTATTTACCTTCATACCAGTGTAACTTTTCCAATGCTAAATTATTGTTTTCAAGGCTCTTTCCCCCCTTGCAAGTATTTCTAAAGAGATGCCCTGACCCCCTACCACTTATTGTATGCCTCCTCTTATTGATTTTATAATCCTGTGCTTATTCTATCATGGCAATAAACATAATCATATTATAATTTTGTTCTCCCCACTACAATATGATTATAAGATTCCTTTGCTACTTTTTTCCCTGTGGTATCATCAATGCCTAACTAACTGGCAGTACATGACAGAAGAGATCAATAAATGGTGAACAAATGGTGAGTGACAAGAAAATTGGAGTTTGAATAATTTGTCTAATCATATAACTTACAATTAGATGATATTAAAGTCTGACCACACTCACGACATTTAATTTTTCTCCCTCTTGTTTCAGAATAGATGTTTATCCTCTTTTGAAATAGTAAACCCTCTAGCTTTTTCTTGATACTAAGCTTTTCATATCCCTTTGGACATGTATTTAACCAGCTATCCTCTTTTATGTTTTCAATCTTTCCCAATTTAGTTGATCTTTCTTTTTTTCTATAAATATGCTCATAGTTAACTAACTTAAAAATAAAACAATAACAGAAATAAATGTTTTCTTAGATCAGGATTTCTCAAAGATGTGCAGTGCAATACTTTGTCAAAATGTGTAAAAAATTGTTCCAGAATATTAAAAAAAAGAATCTTCATTATCACATGCATTACAGAATACTGCATGATATTTGCCCTTACAGAAATTCACATGGCTTTGAAAAATATATCCTACCGACCATGGGGGCCACAGGTGAAACCAGATTGACCACTTAGGACCTTTCCAATGATCCTGGCAAAAGATGATTGTAACATTATTTGGAGTCACAGTAATGGATTTAGAGAAAAATAGTCAGGTTCTAGATATTTTTTTTTTTAAGGTAGAGCCAAGATACTATTTTGATCAAATGCATGATATAGGGAGAAAAGAATAACAGACCACTGTAAGATTTCTGGCTTAAGCAATAAGAGGTATGATTACGTTATCATCGCCATGGAGAAGTGTGTGGGAGGAGCAGGTTTAAGGTGGGGAGGGAAGACAAGAAGGTCATTTTGGACGTCTTCAGATTGAGGTAGCTATTATCTCATTGGCAGAAGGATTTGAAGGTCTGCTGGGTAACATACAATTGGTATATAAACAAATTAGATGAAATGATACTTAATAGGCAGAGAATTGATAGAAAGAAGACTCATGCTTGAATATGAGTCCTGGTCAGAGATCAGACAGGTAAAGTAGAACTAATAATGAAGACTAAGAAGGAAGACTAAGTAAGGTAGGAGAAGAAACAAAAAGAAGAATATCTCAGAAACCAAATGAAAAGAATATTTTATATTGTCAGTGAATACTTAAGTCAATTGCAGGTGAGAATATAGCTAAAATGAATACATAGAATTGACCAATGGATTTAGAAATAGAGATGTCACTGGTGATTTAGGTAATAATCTTAGCGCATTGATGAGGATGAAATCTTTTTGGATTAAGTTCAAATAAGTATAGGAGGAAACTACAAGTAAAAAAATAACGAAGAAATTTTGAGGCAAAAAGAGCAGAGAAATTAGATACTATCTGGAGAGAGATGTAGAATCAATTTTTTATGGTTGTTAATTTAAATGAGGAATTATTATAGAATAGTTATGTGATGGGAATCAACCAAGATGGAGGCAGGAGAAAGATCATTGATGGAATTATTTTCCTCAGTAGGCAATAGATACAATGATCTGAAATATCACTGGAGAGGTTAATCTTAGATAGAAGTAAGGAAGTTCATTTGTAGTAACAGAAGGAAAAGGAGGATATTTGGTTGCCAGGAAAGATATGTTTATAAGGATGATAGTGGAAATATGCAGAAAAGTTCTTGCCTGATTTTTCTTACTTTCTCAGTAAATTAAGGAAGCAAGATAATCACTTTAGTGAAGAAGAATAAAGACATTGGAGATTTGGGGAAAGAACAGAAGTTATGACATAGTCATCCTAAAGAATTTGTGAGTGAATGAGCTGGTTAAATGGAAAAATATTGGGATTGTGTAGCAGCACTAGGGTTGATTTAAAATGGGTAGCTATGAATTTAAAATAAAAGTAATCAGCATGATTGTATTTTTCTTCAGTAACATTCAACTTTCTGGATGTGGAGGTGGAGTAGGTGTAATAGTTATATAAACAAAATTGGGATTTTGTCAGAAAAATATGATGAAAGGAGAGAGGAACAAGGCAGTCATGAGTATATACATGTATATATATGTATATACATATATATATATATATATGGGGATATTTGTAATCGTGGACTATGGAATCTAAGCTGTGTAAGAAAAAAGTGAGGCCATAAAGATAATATGTGACAGTGGAAAAGCTCATTAAATAAATGGATTATAATTCTAGGGGGTCAAAATAATATGGGAGTATAGGCGTGAGAGGGAAATGATCAAGAATGAGGGGGATGGGAAGCAGAAAGGAGAACATTTGGAATTGTTACATTGGAGGTAATATAGTTATTGCTCAATGTAAAAGTCAAGGGTGTGGATATGAAAGGGGAATGCTGAGTAGGGTAAAAGACAAAATCATTGAATGGAAAGAGGTCAAAGAACTGAGAGGCTTAGATAATGGGAAAATCATCTTTATGGATTTTAAAGTCTCCAGGAATCATTAGAATAGTGTGAGAGAGGGTGACAGTGATTTTAATAGCTAAAAAGTTTAAGGAATTAGGGAACATAAACCAGAGTCTATAGGTAACTGGAACAAGTTTAAGAGAAAGGAGGGAACAATAATTACAATCTAATAACATGAATTTTAAATCTGAAATACTTTAGAGAAGATAGGGGGAATATGTCCTACAAGCATCAAATAGGAACAAAAAAGCTGTTTCTCCTATCTTTAGGCCCTTATGGTTTGAAAGGTTAGGGTAACAAATAGCGACTATAAAGTTAGAGATAGTATTAGGGTGTGTTGACTTTTCTGTTCTTAATTCAGCATTATCATACTCCTCTTTACAGCCTACTCTGCATTTCCAAAACTCTGGAAAAACCTTTCCCAAAATCCCATTCTCTATATACTTCCAGATTCAATTCTGTCAATGAGAGACACTTGAGCAAGATTTGGATGGTGAAAAAGAAGAAGCAAGTAATTTGGAGGCCAGCTGCAGATGAAATGTAGGTAGACAGAAGATGGTTAGCAGCAGCTTTTGGGAGTGTTTCTGGGAATCCCCATCTTTGGCCTGCAAGCTTCTGAGATGATTGATGGTGGCTAACAGAAGGTCCAAACAATTCTGGATTTTGTAAATTCTAGCAAAATCTTACCTGACACGCACCACCTCTACCCTCCCAAAAGTTGTATAGGTTTGTAATTCCCTTTGCTAAAGGCTTCCTACTTGACTTCTGCTTCCCAGGCCCACACTAATTGATAGTAGGGGAGATTGCATCTACTGGGAAAGTCATATTACAGTTAGAGCAAGAAGGCGAAGGGAATGTTGAGAGAAGGGAATGAGATGGGAGATCTTACTGACCATATAATTTGACTTTTAGAGTATGCCACAAAGGGTTCTGAAATTAGGGAGAGTGGGAGATAGAGTTAGATGAGAAGATGTTAAAACCTTATGACATCAAGAATCTAGGTGATGATGATTGAGCCGAGACTTGGTTTCCAAATAGCTGGTTTGAACAGAGATAAATATATGCTTAATTCTGATACTTTCCAATGAAAACTGTAGCAATGTGGCTGTACGTGTTGGGGTGTGTAGTTTTGAGAGAGATGTCTGGGATTTGCAAAACCATAAAATATGCATTTAAACATGAATGAATGGTGGCTTTAGGAAGTTTTCAAAGAGAATATTTAATAATATTTTATTAGTAGTATCATCATAATTGTTAGAAATTTTAAAAGTCACTTATATCCAAATAATTTTCAATGATCAAATAAAAAAATATATACATAAGCATATGTATGAGGCACGTGTAGGGAAGAATGAGTGAATCAATGGAATTATAAGATCATATGTGACAAAATCTTGAAAAATCTCTCAATGTTTCTGATAGAATGACTTGCTCCTGAATCATTGCTTGATAAATATTGCTCATGCATTTAGTGGTTTTCAGGCATTTGGGGAAATGCTGGTGGTAACAATAGATTCTCTAATTCTCTGAGAGATGGGAGAAAATAAGCAAAAGAAAGACAGAGTATTTTGATACATAATCCTACACAAATTTCTTAGGTGTAATTACAATTTGTTAAGTCCATAGTCCAATGGAAATGCTAGAACGACCAACAAGATTACTTATTCATTCATGTATTCATTCAATAAACTTATAACTGGTACTTACTATGTGTTAAAAAATGTGGGGGGCATTGATGTTACAGAGATTAAGATGGGAAGGGAGAAAACTGGTTGAACATTTTATTGAAATACAACATTAAATATTCCAACAGCTTTGATGAACAAAGCTGTGCAGAGTAAAAAAGTCCAAAGAAATCTGTGGCATAAGGACTAAGAGATGAGACAGGAAAGGCAGATCTAAAAGCAAGTTATTTATCATGGGATTTTGGTGGACAGTTACTTAATAAATCACATTTGTGTTTTTGAAAGAATTTGGCAGCTGTGTTGTCTGGAATGAGTGGGATAAGATGGAGATAAGATAATGTAGAATAGTTTATAGGGACAGTATTCTTCTCCTTGGAATACTTGGTCTGTATTCTTTATGTGTACATCATTTGTTCACACATGTATTTGTTCAGCGAATATTTATTTTGTTTTGCACACACATTTAGTTATTGCACATAAGGGACTGTGCTTGGCACTGGGGATGTTAAATGTTGAGTGGAATATGATCTTCTTTCATTGGAGATTGTATATTTATTAAAAGGATTAAGGACCAGGGGAAAAATAAGACCAATAAGTATATAGGCATATGGTACTCATGACATGAGAAGATTTGTATCTGCAAAAAATCATTTTAAGATTGTTTTCATCTCTTATGCCACACACTGGTCATTTTTAGCTGTCACATCTCTTTGATCATTAGGTAGGGTGAGTCCAGAGGAAAATCCAATGTACTGTGTGGGTGTATGTTTGCATGAGTGTATACAAAACATAAATTCCAAAGGAAAAATAAGGGGCTGTGATCATGGGAGTGAGAAAAAAAAAATCACTGTGAAAAAATTTTGCAATCTGCTTCTAACTCATAACACTCAAACACGATGCAAAAACTACTGATCATAGTGTTTCTGAGTTTAAGGTGAATCTAATCTGTATGTAAACTGTTTTTAAGATCAATCAGAAAGATCAAAACACGATACTATTCTTTAGAAAGCAACCAATTTGATCTTTTGATAAACAGCCCAATGTCACCTTTCCCTAAACTGAATAAAAACCCTCCCCCCAAATTCTTGGGAAGTCATTTTCTCCACTATTCTGATATGAATGTTTCCATGCCTGTAATAGAACTCTGTCAAAGATTCAAATTAGCTGATCAGTTGTTCATTTTTCTTTGATGGTGAGGATAGGGTTATCCATTATTATTGGAAGAACTGGGCTTTTTTGAAACCCAGAGGATGGAGTAGGCCCATAGGAGAGTGTAAATGCAATAGGCTTAGGTTGATTTGGTTCATTGAATTCCAAGACACTAAACTAGTAGAGGAGAGTGATTGAAAGGCCATGATCTACTGTATATAGGACATTTAGTCTTGCAGATTCATTAGACAGCCTTCATAGAGCAAAAATTATCCACTGGCAAAAGAGCTCAGGAGAAACCCTAATTGTTTGGGTGTGTGCAAGCATTTATGTGTGGAGAGACAACCCTCAAAAATGAGGTCAAAGTTGTTTTCACAGACGAATTGTTAATTTTCATCTTTGAGTGAATTTGTTTTATATAAAACGTAGGCCACAAGTATGCTTCCTCCACCCCCAGTTTGTACTTCAACAGCTACTCCTATGTAAAAGTGACATTGAGTTTTCAAATGAAGGAATGAAAGCACAGGCAGTGGCTTTTACAGCTAATAAAATGAATGAATGCTTCATTAAAGATCAGCAAGCCTTATGGCATACATGTAGGTTAAGACCACAAAAAAGTCTAACTATGCTTGCGGAGCTAAACTGTGGTTGCTGTGGAAACAGAGCTTAATTTTAAGGTTTTACACTGCGGTGCACTGAATATCTCAAGCCAACTGGGCAGCAGTAATGTCAGGTTTTTCAGTGATTATACAGTATCATTTACAGAATATGGCATGAATGAAAGACAATGAGTTTCTGAGACTGATTGCAACTGCCAGCATACACACATATACATACATATGACTTTTCAAATGCACAATTGGACATACTGCTTTCTTTTAATTTCTATTTTCCCTCTACTCTGTTTTCCTAAAACATTTTTTGTATGGCAAATTCCCATTCTCCAGTGTATTTTAATGCCATTTGTAATAATATTTTTAAGGTTTCATTTTTTTTTCCTGGCAATAGTGGTTATGAATATGTCTCTCATCAATGATTCCACTGATAACACTGTAAATAAATCATGGAGGCCTTAGGCTATGAATGTTTTAAAATAATTTTGTTCTATGGACAAATATTGAATAAGTACAATGTTGAACACAAATACACAGATATAAATTTAGCTAATAAGAAAATAAGAGTGACTCTTGTGGGTTGTATTTATAAAGAAAGCATGGATACATTGTCACATCTCCAGGTAGAAGACTGCTGCTCTATAGACAGAATATACACCATACAAATTATTTTCCTAGAACGTCAGACATTTTTCTATAACAATTGTGTTATCCACATTTTCCAATCTGACCCAACTAGGAGAAGTGCTAGGAGTTCTCCTAAAACCAGCTTCTGGCTCAGAAACCACCCTGACACTGTTAATCTAGCCATGCTACTGGTACAGTTCAGTTTCTCTTCTTTCTCTCGTGGGATGCCCTGAGTTACTAAAACATTCTCACCGCTGCCGGTGAGGTCTTCCTCTGATTCCACTGATGCCTGCCTTCCCTCTTCTCTTCCCTGTGGCCTTGTGCAGCCCCTACTGGTTCATCATCATGCTAATGTGGACGGTGGCTATTACCTCCTGGTGTCACTCCTCCCATTGATAGAGGGCTGGCTGAGTAACTATCCTGGAAGCCCATTTTTCACCAAATTGGTGTTCTAGAACCTCACAGGCACTCCTTCATTCCTGGAATCCCTGCACTGAGGTGTGGGAAAGGCTTCATCCATAACAGTGAACAAGTCTTTGATCAAAAACTCAAAACAAGGATTGGGGTCCTTTTTTTCTGTGAGTAATCTATATTTCTTTAGTGCTTAAATTCAAATTTAATACTTAATCATTGTTTCCTAAATCCTTCTGAAATTTTGCACGAATTCCACCAAGACATGGACTGAAAGATCATATAAATAGCAATTCATAGTGTAGTACACAAAATTATTCTGCCTTACCGTAGACTATGGACCAACTTTTAAGTCAATTCTCCACTCAAATCAATGATGGCAGTAGTGATTGTTATAGCTAGACACTGCGCTAAGTGCTTTACCTGCTTTCACTCACTTGTTCCTCAAGAAAACTCTGCAAGGCTGATAACAGTTGTAACTGAGAGTTAAAAATTAACAAATGATTATGATTACTTAATCATTATGTAGAGGCTTTTTTTTTTTTGACTTTCTAGTATATTGTAGAATACAAATTACTGAAGCTCACTAAACTAGCCCCAGCGTTTGTTTATACTTCCTGTTGTGATGGTTATTCTAGCCTGATTCCACCCTTGTTTATCCTTGCCCACTCCACTGTCCCTTGTTTGAATCCATGAAAATCCAAAACTGCTTGGACTTGGGGAAACAGAATGTTAGGCCTAGAGGCCATCTGATCTCCTGCTGCTTCATGTGTAGCAATAAGCTCTTTTTTTCTTTGAAACCCCAGTGTCATAGATGGGCTGTTATGAGCATTGGGCAGAGCCCCACTTTTGTTCGGTATCAGTATTTTAAAATTAAGCTTAATAACGTATCCAACTTCTCATAGCTAATAAGAGACAGAGCTTGGATTTGAAACCAGGCAATCTGGCTCCAGTCTGTGCTCTTATTGTTCTGTCTCGTTATGTGTGTAATAAAGAGAATTGTGTCTTTCCTAACAGGTAAAACTTCCTGAAAGTGAGGGAGGAGTTCTTAGAAATGATCTAATTCTAAGATCTCTTTTAAGGCATTGACCCTCAGTTCCTCTCTAGAGGTCCATGAAGGCCATATGCGAAAATGTTCCTGCGTGTCTGTACTAAGAAGCATGTGATTTTACAGCGGGTATACAGATGAAATGCCTTTTCTCTGGAGACTTCACTAAAGTGGAATTTGATTGAAGTTCCCCTTTCACAATTAGATGCAGTGATATAAACTCTCCAGAAGAGTATGGATCTTTCCTTCTGCCCCAAATATCAACAATGATTGTCTCTGTTTAGCTGTTCAAAAGAGTTCCTTCATACGCAATTTCAAACTCGTCTTTTTGAAACGCACATATAATAATAAATGCAATCACAGTTAAATGGAGATTATCATGAAGAAATTGTAAACTGATGTAATTGTAGGATTGTAGGCAGTATTTCTACCTAGAAATTAAAATTAGAATGTATTGAAGAAAATATTTAAATACTCCATGTATGTGTGTGTTTTAAAGCAATATACAACTGAAATAAAAAAAGAATCATGATGAAGATTGGACAACTATCTTATTCCTCTTTTCCTTAATCAATCTTCATGAATACTTCATGAAGTTTTAAGATGTTCACTTTATCTTTGACGTTTCATTTTCACTATTCCCCAAAGCCATCTATTTACTCATTTTGATGCTTCTATTTATAAAAACTTGATGTTTACTTTATAAATATTGACCACATAGTATAGGCATATCACATATATGATATACATATATATATACAATCAAAATACTACTATTCAGATTTTGAAGTCATGATTTCTCATTAAAAAATCATCCCTCAGTCTCTTCCCTTCCTGATTCTCACTCCTCAGAAGTTATCACTTTCACGTCTTCTATTACTTCTTCACATATTTACCTTCATATCTATGAACATTATTATATTGTCCTTTTTGGATTTCTCACTTTTAGGCATCATTCCATATTTCAAAGGAACATGAAGATGTTTTTTTATACCCTCTTCCCTCATGACCACTTTCCTTTCCTTCAACCTTCAATATCAACAGTTTTAGTTGATTCAGGAGTCAGTATTTGCATTATCATGACTATGTCATACTGTTCACAACAAAGACATAGTATACCATGATTGCTTTTTTCTTTTTAAAAATGTTTTAGTAGTTTTTCCCTGCATTTATTAGCTATCTCATTTTTTCGTCTGCTTAATTTTCTAAGTATTGTTTATAATTTAGCTTGAATCTTTCTGACAAATGTGCACAATTATTTTTAAGTGCATTAAATACATTGGATAGTTTATCTTTTTTTTTCCTCCAACCTTTCTAAACCAGTTGTGCAATAGTCATTACATTATGGGACTTTCCTTTGCCGACATCTTGGGAGCACGCTTTAACTCTTTCTTATTGGAACACCTGTTCCTCAATGCCGTGTTCCCTCCACCCCCCATGCTTGATCTACCTTTTTTTCCCAAAGAATATCCTCCAGATAGTTCTTGAAAAAAAAACAAAAAGGTGCAAGAAATAAATGCTAATAGATTTGTGTATCTGAAAACATCTTTGTTCCACTTTCACACTCAACTTGATATGGTTTGGGCATAATATAAATGATTCTCACGCATAATTCTGAAAATTTTGCCTCTCTTTTGTTTCCTTTAGGAAACTACTATCCTACACACCAGAGGTGGTTTGGGACTGCAATTACAAGATGCCTTTGCTCCAGTTAGAGGGCTGGGCATGCCATGCAGACTTGTAATTTAGAATATTATATCCTCCTAATGATCATAATTGGTTTAGAAGAGCCATACAACTCCAGTAGCTCAATTCAGCACTTCGGCTGGGGTTTCATATTTAGGCCCCAGGAGAGAGAAGATTTTACATTCCTCTGGGATCATGAGCTGATTATGCAAGCCTTGAGGTTCTGGAGGAGTTCTTCCCTGAAGGCCTAGAAGAATACATTTATGTAGTGATGCAGACATAGAGAGGAAAGCAAACTTGGGGCTAGTTGGCTAGCTGAGAAAGAGAGAGAGAGAGAGAGAGAGAGAGAGAGAGAGAGAGAGAGAGAGAGAGAGAGAGAGAGAGAGAGAGAGAGAGAGAGAGAGAGAGAGAGAGAGAGAGAGAGAGAGAGAGAGAGAGAAAGAGCCCTAAAATGAAAATTTTCACATCAGGACCCCCTTGTGATAAAGCTAGTAATTTCCATTTTATAGAGTTTTGTAGAATCACAGCTCTGTTATTTATAACCAACAGTATCTTTAAAAACTACTTGTGTTAAAAGTTGATGAAACTGATGTTAAATAAACAAATTATCATGTTGGATGACAGAGGCAGATTACAGCCAGTGCCTCATCTTTTAATGTGCTGAAGCTTTTTTTTTTTTTTTTTTTAATGTCTAACATGCCAAAGTGTAAACTCTGAAATAAAGTTATGTGCTGGAAGTCTGTTTGATTTTTTTATTATTTGTATATTCACTAGACAAATAAGTAGCCAACATAACAACAACAAAACATATGCATAAAATGTAGTTCCCACTATTACTTTCCTCTCTGCTTAGTTGCTAGGTTAAAACATAAAATAATGGCCAGGTTATATGTGGCAGGTTTAATTATGTATCCAAAAAAACATGTCCTTAATCTTAATCCACATTGCTGTGGGTGTGAACCTATTATAATTAGGATCACTTGAAGATGTTATTTTTAGTTAAGGTGTGGTCCAATGGAATGAGGTTGGGTCTTGGTTCAGTTTACTGGAGTCCCTTATAAGCAGAAGAAATTCAGTGATGGTGAGAGAAAGACATGAGAAGTTAGACATTAGAAGTCAAGAGAACCAGGAAGACAAAGGAGAGGATGTCACCATCTGGCAGAAAAGCTAAGAAACACAAGGATTGCTGCCCAGACAGAAGATTAAATCCCAGGAGGATGCAAGCTTTGATGGTTAGGCACATGTGTCAGCTTGCCCAGGTGCTGGTCAACCAAGCACTGACCTATGTATTGCTGTGAGGACATTTCATGGACTTAAATCATCAGCACATTGATAACATCTATGGCTGATTACATCTGCTATTGGCTAAGGGGAGTGTCTTGCCCACTGAGAAACATTTAATTAGTTGAAGGCTTTTAAGGGGGAATTTTTCCCTTCAGCAGTCAAGAGAAAAATTTCATCTCTACCATAGCCAGCCAGCCTCTCCTGGAGAAATCATCAAAAATCTTCATTGGAATTGCCAGTTTGCAGCCTGCCCTATGGAATTTGGACTCATGTAACCCTGCAGTTGTGTGAGACACTTTTATAAAATCTCATACTATTTACAGATATCTCCTGTTCTGTTTTCCTGGAGAGCATTGACTACTACACAAGCCTTCTAGCCTCTGAGACTGTGAACCAATAAATTCCTGGGGTGAGTCAAACCATTATATTGTATTTGTCTTAGCATCCAGGAAACTAAAATAGTGTGTATACATATATGTGTGTGTGTGTGTGTTTGTATACATATATATATACCTATATACATGATCTGCACTCCCACCATAACACACACATATATATATAAGTGTGTGTTTGTGTGTGTGTATTACCTAAGGATTTCATAACTGATGCTACTACTATACAAACACCTCATTACTTCTGATGAGACTCCTTTCTAGACAACATGTGAGCATGTGGCACACTTTGGGATACTGGATTCCTGCATTTTTCCACTTCACAATCAATGTGCAAGCCATCATGCAAAGATCTCTTATGCTTTTAGCTTTCCCATGGCAACTTCCTTTAGCTGTTATTGAGAAAAGTAATTTAAAAGTTCAATATATTTCTGTAAATGTATCATAAATATAAAAATAAATCATAGCATTTTGCCAGTTGAACTAGACATATTTCCTAAACTAAAATCACAGTGATTGTTTTTTATAAGGTTGCATTGATTTTGTGTAAAATATTTATTTTGCAAGTATATTAAAAATTTGATATATTTTCAATAAAAATGACAAAAGAAAACAAAAAAATACTGAGTACAAGTAATCACTACTTGCCTTCATATTTTATAGTCCCTTAAGACATTTCTCCTTTATGATCTCATCAAAAGAGATAAAGTAAAAATGACTGAACAGAGAGAAGTCTGCTAAAGTTTTGCAAAGAGGGAAGAATTTGGTGTTGATGTTAATTCAGAGAATGCTTAGTTTTATTTTCTTTGATGGAATTTCTTCATCATTGTTATGATTTCAGCCCAAATTTAGATCAAGCCTACTATCAAAACATTTTCTTTTGGTATCCAGTATTAACCATAGTTTTCCATTTTAGAATTGGTGATATTCCCATTAAAAAAGTAACAGTTTTTCTCATAATGTATTTCTGGGGTAGACAGCCCCTGAGGGACCATTTTTTAAAGGATTAATATAGTGAATATGTATAGAATCTGCAAAAATTGGCCTAAATTGGCAGTGTTAATTGGTCCATTTGAGACCAATATTTATCTACGAATAGAACAATTCATACATTTAGACTATTCTGGATATACATATTACTGGCCTCCAAATTTGTATAATCTTTCTCTAAAATCTACTTCCTAGTTTCCACTATAAATATCTATATAATACTATGAAGGTAGAGATGGTTGGTATGCTATCTTTTTCTTTTCCATGTTATTGAGTTATTTGTAATATACTTGATTTACATGTCCTCCATCAATGCTTCTGGAGAATAATGGTGTATCAGTAGAATATGCAACCCATGTAATGAAGAAGAGTTAAGTCTTGGGAGAGTGGTAACTAATATTTGCACACCTATATTCCCCTGGTCTGGGCTACCCCTGAAGTTTAGAGCTAGTGTTTTCAAGTGGTCCATTGTTACAAAGTAGTAGATTTTGAAGAACTTCATGATGAATAACACAGCTTCATTATTATTATCTCACACTGCCATTTCCTGTACCAGGAAACCATTTCATATCATTCAAACCCTGTTAAGTGCTTTACTGTCAGCACCACAACCTAATCATATCCCATTCTGTGTCTTACTATTAGCAGCACCCCTATGCATTAATGGCCATCGGCTGTTATCACAAGGCTTTAAAGAACTGAACAATTAAGCTTCTCATCACAAAAGTGCAAGGGCCATTGGGCTAAAAGAACTTCACTTTTTAAAGTGAAAATTTCAGATTGTCTAAAGAAGTTCATTTTTCTGTTTGCTCAAAATAGTCTGGGAAAAGCTAGTAGCTAATATCACTGTTGTCTGTTATTTATTTTGTTCTCTTTTTACATAATAGCAAAGAGGGTTTCCTAGAGACAGACTTCCTGGATTCTTTTCCCAGCTCTATTACTTATTATCTGTGTAACCATGGCAAAGTTATTTAACCTGTCTGTGCTTCATTTTCTTTATAAGAATAAAAAATAATTAGGTTATTGTGAGGTTTAAATGACTTGATATTTGTAAATTGCTTTAAACAGTGCTTAGGACATAGTGCCTGCTATGTAATTGTTATAGTGGAAGGGACAGTTCTCATTTAAAATACCTAGTCTTACTCTTTTAAAGGAGCAGTGCTGTTTTAAAATTGTGAATTCTAGATTTAAGTTGAGAAAACAGGGGCACTGTTGTAATCATGACACTTTGGGCTGGAATTGCTAGGACAACATTCAGTAGGTTGATCAATAAGATATTAAATGAGCTCCCATGGCTGGGAAAAGCTGAACACAGGGTTCAACATTTCTTTCATTCTCCCAATTTTGCTTTCCTTTGTTGCTTGTCTATACCAAACAAATATGCTCTGCTAAGCTCTACATGATTACATTGTCTTTTAAGTTTTAGATCTCTTTTTAGGGGGCAATTGAACCAGGTCTTCCACATGGAAGGCGAGCATTTTACCACTGAACCTAAGATCTTAATAAAAGGAAAGCAACTATTTTTTTTGCCCAGCATCCCTAAGAATTCTCCTCAAGCAATCCATTTGGCCCTGCTTGGTTCTTCTACCTGCTCCTGAAATATGCCCAGGAGCTAACAAGTACTCCTTTTAACATGCCTGTGTTATAGCCCACTTCTGGAGCTGGGGAAGTGGTCCTACTTAATTGACAGCCTCACTGTAATCCTGTGGAAAGGGAGATCTTCAGGACAAACAAAAATTAACAGATATTCACCATAGCCACTGTACCATTCAAAGCTTTTCACCTCTTATCTAGTACAGTTGGCAGTTACCCAAAAGTCTGAGGCAAATGACTGACAAAGACGGATTGTTTGGTTTAGTTGAAGCTGTGGTTACTGTTGTCATCCTGTCTTTCTCTCTTGAAGAAGCTGGAATCCTGTGACTGCATCCTCTGGGTCAGTTTAGCTCACGACTTACAGCAGGAATTCTGGACACAGATATGAAAATTTCTGTTGGATCAACTATTAATTGAGTCCCTTTGGTTAATGTGATGATTAGGTTCTGGGGTCATCTTGACCAAATAATTATGCCCAGTTGTCAGGTCAGACAAATACTGGCCTGACTGTTACGGCAAGGATATTTTGTGACTGGTTGATAAACTAGAAGGCTGGTGTATTAAATCATCAGTCAGTTGATTGCATCTGTGGTTGATTACATCTGTGGCTAATTACATCTGCAAACAACTACAGTGTGTCACTCACAATAAGATAGTTAAATCAGTTGAAGATCTTTTAAAGAGGAAGAGAGACTTTCACTGCTTCTTCAACCAGCAAGCTTCTCCTGTAAAGTTCATCTAGACTCTTCATAGGAGCCACCAGCTTCACAGCCTGTCCTATGGATTTTGGACTCTTCCATTCCCACAGTTCCATGAGACATCATTATAAATCTCATATTTACATATATCTCTTATTAGTTCTGTTTCTCTAGAAAATCCTGATTAACACAGCTTGGTAGTGGGAGTGGTTCTTGAGAAACAGAATCTTAAAAACAGGTTTTTATAATTGTTTTTCTATGCTGACTAGGCTCAGAAGCATTGATGACTCTGTTTCCAATAATCAAGATGGCACTGACAGATCATGGAGTGAGTTGGCAAAAGAGATACACAAAATATCACCATTAGATTCTGCTAATTGGATGTTTATATGAGGCAAGGTTCTGGATGGGAATGTTTTTGACACCTTTATGGAGTTTTGTGGCATTAAGAGGTAACATGATGTTGGCTGGTTGCTGTTAGATGCACTAGTGATGAGGGAAAAGGTTAAGCTGAAGGCTTCAAATTTGCACCTTAAGCACCATAGAATGATGTAAAAGTTTCCATGTGTGCGCTGAAAGAAAATCTTATTTCTTGTGTTCACAGACTTGAGATCTCTGAAGCCAGACATAAAGTTTTATTGTGTGAGTAGCAGATTTACAATGTAAATTAAAATCTCAATCTTGAGGGTGTTTGCTATTAAAGTAAGGGCTTTGACTGGAAAAGAATGGTATCCTGAAACATGAGATGGTGAGATATGATTTGATAATAATGGCAATGGGGAGATGGGATCCCTGGAATCTGCTAAGGATTTTCTAGATAGACCTGTAATGGACTACCCTGAGGAAAGTTTCCTGATCTCCAGCTGGCCGTGGAGAAACAGTTTCCCAGCCTCCAATCTCCCAACCTCCACCTAATAAGATTAACCCTTCAGTGCTAAACCTATAACCACCTCTGCTGGGGAAATAACCTTCACTCCTCTGTCTGGATATACTAATCCTGTTTCACCAAATGAAACTGCAGTGGAATTCCCTGAGGTAATTGGCTTGAAAGACACTTGTATTTCTTTTCATGACCCACCACCACCACCCCTCTTTTCTTCAAGGCCTATAACTAAAGTCAAAACAGGCCCTGAAGGGTGAGGTATAAAGTATGACCCATGAGGAGGTACGCTATATTCCAAAAGACCTGTATGACTTTTCCAATCTATATAGACAGAAATCAGGGGAATATATGTGGGAATGGATATTAATGATGTGGGATAATGGTGGAAGGAATATAGAGTTGGATCAAGCTGAATTTATTGACATGGGCCCATTAAGCAGAGATTCTGCATTCAGTGTTGTAGCTTGATGGGTTAGAAAGGCATTAACAGTTTGGATGTTTGGCTGAAACTTGTATCAAAAGGTGGCCGACATTACCTGAGGTCAACATGCTAGAGCTTCCCTGGTATAACATAAATGAGAGGATACAGAGGCTTAGAGAGATTGGAATGTTAGAGTGAATTTATTATGGAAGACCTGCTCACACACAAGAAATGTCCAGAGGACATATCTTTCACCAGAACCTTGAGAAATAAATTGGTGGAACTAGCTCCATCATCCCTGAAGAGTTCTGTAGTCATCCTTCTGTGTAGATCAGATATTACTGTGGGAACCGCTATGACTGAGCTGGAATCCATAAATACAATGGGGATGATCAAATCCCAAGTTTTCAGAGGCCACATGTAATCACCTTAGGCAAGGTGGGCATGGCCATCATAATGGAGCACAGACTCAAAGCAGCAGTCAAAATATCCTGACTCACAGAGATTGTGGCATTGGCTAGTAGATCATGGGGTACCTAGAAATAAAATAGATGGGCAGTCTTGTTTCAGCCATATAAGCAGAAGAATCCTAGGTCAAGTGAATGGAAGTCAAACTTGAATTACACAAAGAAAGAGCCACAGCCCCTCAATCAATTCCCAGATATGAGACAGTTTACAGACCCAGAGCCCCTCAAGTGAGGAGAAGACTGGGTACTCTTGGAGAAGGACCCTTTTACACTGCCCAACATTTATACTGTTAACCTTCCTTGCAGGCTTCCCCAAGGAGACCTACAGCCTTTGACCAGGATAACTGTGCACTGGGGAAAAGGAAATGATCAGATATTTTGGGGATTATTGGACATTGGCTCAGAAGTGACACTAATTCAAGGAGAACCAAAACATCACTCTGGTACACGAATCAGAGTAGGGGCTTAAGGAGGTGAGGTGGTTGATGGAGTTTTATTTCCATCTCACAGTTCCATCTCAGTTAGTCCAGTGTGTCCCCGGACCCATTTTGTGGTCATTTCCCCAATTCCAGAATGCATAATTGAAATTGACGTACTTACCACCTACAGAATCTCCACATTGGTTCTCTGACTCATGGAGTGAGGAATATTATGGTAGGAAAGACTGAGTAGAAGCCACCAGAACTGGCCCTACCTAGCAAAATAGTGCATCAGAAGGAATACTGGATTCCTGGAGAGACTGCAGAGATCAGTGTCACTCATAAGGACTTGAAGGATGGAGGGGTGGTGTTCCCACCATATCGCCATTCAACTCTCCTATTTGTCCTGTGCAAAAACAAGTGGGTCTTGCAGGATGACAGTGGATTATCATAAACTTAACCAGGTGGTAACTCCAATGCAGCTGATATGCCACTACTGCTCTGGCAAATGCTTTTTTCTCAATAGCTATAAGTAAGGACCACCAGAAGCAGTTTGCATTCAGCTGGCATGGCCAGCAGTGTACCTTCACTGTCCTGCCTCAGGAGTGTGTCAACTCTCGAGCCCTATGTCACAATCTTGTCCATAGTTACCTTGAGTGTTCCTTCCCTGCACAAGACATCACACTGGTCCATTATATTGATGATATCATGCTGATTGGATCTAGTGAGCAAGAAGCAGCAAGTTCCCTAGATTTATTGGTAAGGCATTTGCATGTTAGGGGATGAGAGAGAAATCCAACAAATATACAGGGGCTTTCCACCTCAGTGAAATTTCTAGGTGTCTAGCAGTATGGGGCATGTCTAAGTATCCTTCTAAGGTGAAGGTTAAGCTGTTTCATCTGGCCCCTCCTATGACTACAAAAGAGGCACAATACCTACTTAGCCTTTTTGGCTTTTGGTGACAACATATTTCTCATTTGGGTGTGCTACACCAGCCAATTTACCGAGTGACCAGAAAATTTGCTAGTTTTGATTGGGGACCAGGACAAGAGGAGGTTCTACAACAAACCCAGGCTGCTGAGCAAGCTGCTCTGCCACTTGGGCCATATGATCCAGCACATCCAATGGTGCTGGATATATCAATGGCAAATAGAGATGCTGCCTGGATCTTTTGGCAGGCTTCTATAGGAAAATCACAACATAGAACCTCAGGATTTTGGAGCAAAGCCTTACCTCTGCTGCTGATAACTACTCTCCTGATGAGAAAAAGCTTTTAGCCTGCAACTAAGTCTTAATAGAGACTGAACACTTAACCATGGGCCACCAAGTTACCATGAGACCTGAGTTGCCCATCATGAGCTAGATGTTGTCTGACCCACCAAGCCATGAAGATGGGTGTGTACAGCAGCACTCCATCATAAAATGGAAATTGTATTTAATAGATAGGGCTTGATCAGGTCCTGAAGGCACAAATAATTTACATGAGGAAGTGGGTCAAATGCCCCTGGCTCTCACTCCTGCCACATTACCTTCTCTTTCCCAGACCAGAGCTATGGCTTCATGAGGCCTTCTTTAGTCAGTTGATTGAGGAAGAGAAAACTCAGGTCTGGTTTACAGATAGTCCTCCATAATATGTAGGGACCACCCAGAAGTGGACAGCTGCAACACTACATCCCCATTCTGGGATGTCCTTAAAGGACAGTGGTGAAGGGAAATCCTCCCCGTGGGTGGAACTTTGAGCAGCACACCTGGTTGTTCATTTCCTTGGAAAGAGTACTGGTCAGAAGTGCATTTGTATACTGACTAATGAGCTGCTAACAATGGCTTGGCTGGATGGTCAGGGACTCGGAAGAAGCATGATTGAAAAGGGTGACAAAGAGGTCTGTGGAAGAGGTATGTGAATAGACCTTTCTGAGTGGGCAAAGAACATGAAGATATTTGTGTCCCATGTGAATGCTCACCAGAGAGTAACTTCAACAGAGAAATGTTTTAATAATCAAGTGGATAAAATGTCCTGTTCTGTGAATACAAGTCATCCTCTTTCCTCAGTCACTCCTGCCATTGCCCAATGGGCTCATGACAAAGTGGGTATGGTGCAGGGATGGAGATTATGCATGAGTACAGCAACATGGACTTCCACTCAGAAAGGCTGACCTGGCTATGGCCACTGCTAAGTGCCCAATCTGCCAGCAGCAGAGACCCACACTCAGTCCATGGTATGACAGCATTCCCTGAAGTCATCAGCCACCTACTGTTGGCTGGTTGATTACATTGGACCACTTTGATCATGGAAGGGACAGCAATTTCTTCTAACTGCATGCAATGCTTCTGCAAAATCTACCATATATGGACTTATGAAATGCCTTATCTGCCGTCATGGTATTCCAAACAGCATTGCTTCTGATCAGGGAACCCACGTCACAGTAAATGAAATATGAGAATGTCACATACTCATGGAATTCTCTGGTCTTACCATGTTCCCTATAATCCAGAGGCAGCTGATTTGATAGAACAGTGGAATGGCTTTTTGAAGACCTAATCACAGTGCTAACTAGGTGGCAATTCCTTGCAGGACTGGTGCAATGTTCTCCAGGAGGCTGGATGCTCTGAATCAGCATCTATCTATGTTGCTGTTTCTCTCACAGCCAAAATCAAGGGTTGGAAATGGGAGTGGTACCAGTCACTATCTCCCCTAGTGATCCACTAGGAAAATTTTGCTTCCTGTCCCTGAAACCTTAAGCTCTGCTTGTCTATATGTCTTAGTTTCAAAAAGAAGAGTGCTCCTATCAGGAGATACAAGAATGATTCCATTGAACTGGAAGTTAAAACTGCCACCTGGCCACTTTGGGCTTCTCACATCACTGAATCAACAAACATGAAGGGGAATTACTGTTCTGCCTGAGGTGATTGATTCTGACTATCAAGGGGAATTAGGACTGCAACTACACAATGGGGATAAAGAAGAGTTTTCCTGGAATACAGGAGATTCTCTAGGGTATCTCTTAGCATTACCATGCCCTGTGATTAAGGTCAATGAAAAACTGCAGCAACCCAATCCAGGCAGGAATACCTATGGCCCAGAAACTTCAGGAATGAAAGTTTAGGTCACCATGCCCCCTGTCAAAGAATCTCAGCCAGCTGAAGTGCTGTCTGAGGGTAAAGGGAACATAGAATGAGTAGTAGACAAAGGCAGTGATAAATATAAACTATGACCATGTGACCAGTTACAGAAACGAGGACTGTAATTGTATGAATATTTTCTCCTTGTTTTGTTATGAGTATGTTTACATTTGTACATAAGCAAATATCTTTCTTCCTCTTATTATATGACACACGTTGTATTGCTCATGTTATAGTATTTAAGATATACAATGAAATTTAAGAGTGAATATTACCTAAGGACATGTACCCTATTCTGGAGAGATGTAGTGCTTTTCCAGTTATACACAGGACATTTGAGTATTGTTAAGTGAAACGTACATCTGTTATTGTGTTCTGTTTGGAAATTAAGCGTGCTTGAAGATGATATGTATAGCTGTCAAGCTGACAAGTGGTGGACTGTGGAGGTTAGATTCTGGTGTCAACTTGGCGAAATGATTATGCCCAGTTGTCTAGTCAGGAAAGCACTGGATACCTGCAAGGAGATTTTATGGCTGGTTGATAAACAGGAAGGCTGGTGTATTAAATCATCAGTCATTTCATTGCATCTGTGGCCGATTACATCTGCAGTCAACTAAAGCATGTCTCCCACAATGACACAGTCCAATCAGTTGAAGACTTTTATGGGAGAGAGACTTTTTCACTACTTCTTCAGCCAGTGAGCCTCTCCTATGGAGTTCATCCAAACCCTTCATTGGAGGTGCCACTTTGCATCTTACCCTATGGATTTTGGACCCTTCCATTCTCATGGCTGCCTGAGATACCTGTCTCATATTTACAGATCACTCTTACTGATTCTATTTCTCTAGAGAACCCTAACACAGCCAAGTAACTTAACTTCATTTCTACATCTGGAAAATGGGAACATCTCATGACCACCTCATAAATTTGAAGACTAAATGAGATAATCTATGCAAGATCTCATTAACTGCTAATTTAAATATAATTATCACTGTTTCCTAGGCCAACCAGAGACCAAAGAGATAATTGCAGTACACTATACCTTACAACAAAGAAAACATGAGAGGGAGTAAAATTTGGAGGGTGCTGGTGAGAGCAACTGTGTCCTTTGGAGCAAGTGCAAGGACACACCCTATTCTCACCTCAGGATGCAGTGTGATCTTTGCCTTCTCATTGCTTCTTTTTTATTTTTTGCTATCCCTGGAAAATTCTAATGTTTGCTGTATTCAGAACATGTAATTCTTGTTTGATTCCAGGGACTGTCAATTGAGTAAATAATATGTTCATACTTCAGGGTTCATCTGGTTTTATTCAGAGTTGCTATTTTTGCTTACTGATTTGTTTCTTTATGTTTTATTTTCTCCTCTATCTTATTACAGATTAAATCTTAAATCTTAGATGACTTCCTTTAATCTAAAAAGCTTTTCATAATGATTATATATATATATTTCAGAAGTTCAGAAGACAGGTGCAGTTTTTAGTATTCAGTAGTCAAATATGCTTTCATACTATTAAGGCCCATTCAGCACCATGTTCTCACTTTGGCAAACCCATGGAGAGGTCATTCACTTCATTCAGATTCTACAGCTTTATGAATTTGCAAAACATATCTAGAAAACCTGCAGAACCAATAACTTTTTATTCTTCCTGGCTCAAATCTATCTTGGCGTAGAGGCATTTTATTGAAATCCCACAACTTGAGCAGACTGATATTTTGGGGAATGAGTCATTCCCTCAATATTTGAGATAAGGGTATCAACACCAGAACCCTGTCTATAGTGTTATGATGATGAAACATAGGACGGCATTTTTGAAGAATGAGTAAATTATGCTGCATATCTAAGCACTTCTATTTTCCATGTTATTTCAACAGCTTTTAGTTTAATAGATGCTAGCTCTATGTAAGACTAGACTAAATACTTTACATGCCTTATCTTTAACCATCATAAAAACCCTAAAATATATACACCTGCAATCTCAAAGTTGGATGATTGCAGAGAAATTTCTAATGTTTTTATGCAAATGATCATGTTTATGTAGCTGGGGAGTTAGATAAATCATTAGCTTATAGATTTTTGTGGTGACTAAATTAAATAATAGTCATATATTCTCATTTATAATCCAATATGCTAGTACAGTGGTTCTCAAAAGTGTGGTCCCTGGGCAAACAGCATGACCATTGCATGGGAACTTGCTAGAAATGCAAATTCTCAGGCTGCAAAACAAACTTACTGAATCAAAAACTTTGATTAGCTCTCCTAATGCATTCTAAAATTTGAGAACCATTGCTTTAATGGACCAGTGATTTTATAACTTTGGCATCCTTTAGTATCACCTGAGCAGAGTATTAAATATGAAGATTCTAGCAATACCCCAAAGTATAATAAATCCGATTCAGGCCATATGCATGCTAAGGTGCAGCCCAGGCAATTCCAATGTAGGTGACAGTGTATTATTTGGATAGGAAAAAATTGTTTATAGTTAGATTTGTTCAGTTCTCTCTCACTATGCAAAATAAAAGCTTATTGTTCACATTTTGTATAAAATTAAGTATATGCAAACCAATTTACCTGAAAGTACATTTTTCAAATAATCAAAGAAAATGTTTGCAATGTGATAATATTCATATAGAATTTAATGTTCTTTTATGAGGATTTTGCTTATGATATACTTGCACTTGGAATGTTTCTTTTCTTTATTTAGTCATCTTTACATTTATATCATATTACATTAAATTGGTCTAACTTTCCTGAATTTGTTTAAGAGTCCTCCACTTTTAAGTTTTGAAATTATGATTTTAGCAGAGACAAATACCTTAGATAATTTTGCTTTAGGAAGCTTCCAAAATTGGAGGCAAGTTCGTGCCACTATGTTAATAGTCTCATTCCATAAACTGATGCTGAGAGAATGTGAAGAGTATGTGGGTTTATTATACAGGACTGCTGAACTGATGGTATCACAAATGCTTCTTTAGTCTCATAGCTGCCAGCAGAATTACCAGATTTAATGAAGCTTTGCACAGGCTCTTATCTCTTGCTGGGACTGACTCTGTTATAAATAGCTTGGCTGTTGACTCATCATTAAACTCATATCAGGGATCAGCCCAAGCTCTTCTGGCTTACTCAGAGACATGCCCTGCTATGTGGCCGATACAGAGTACATATAGCTCATTTAATGGTCTTATTTTTCTCTGCTATATTACCAAATGGGGTGGTAATAACAGTGTGATCATTTTGTAATTCTGGGTGGTTGTATTTTGAGATATGCTCTTATTATGTGAGCAATTCATCAAGTGTTAACAGTATTATTCTACTGCCCCTACTACCAAATGAAAAGTCCTCAGAGAGTGAACAGTTCTCTCTCTCTCCCCTCTCTTCCTGTGTGTTTGTGTGTTGAGGAGAAGAAAGAGGATAACTTGAATTTATCAAAATTTTCCAGTTGAGAAAAAGAAATGCCAATATCCTATCACTGCAGATTCTAGAAGATGGTAAATCTATTCCCCCTTGAATTTGCTTTGTATAGTTCTGACACCCTTTCCCTGTATAAAATACCATAAAGATTTGGTATTGCTCAATAACCTTGAGTAGATAAGCAAGGTTTTGGAGGAGACATATGTGGTGTATGAGTCACATATTAGACAGGATAATACTTCTGGCTGCCATAACAAACCTCCCTCAAATCAAAGTGCCTTATTATATCCTTTTCCTCATGTTATAGTTTATTGTTTGCAGTGTAGGTCTCCTAGAAGCCTCTTCTCCAAGTAGTGACTTGAGGATCTGGTCTCCTGATATACTTTGGCTCCATTATCCTGAAGTTATTTGCTGTTGGCCACAGGAACATGGAAGATATAAACAGAGATAGTGATAATGAAGATAATGATTAAAGAAAAAGAGAAAAGAATATATGGAGGGAGAGTTTAAGGGCCAACATTGGAAATGGGAGTGCATGATTTCAACCTGAATTTTGTTGGCCAAAACTAAAGACAAGGTCACAACCTCACTGTATAAAAAGATTGGCCTATGTCTTAATGTGTGCCTGGAAATAGGCAATGGAATTGGTGAGTATCCAGCATCCAGCCAGTGTCTTCTGGCCACCAATACTGTTTTCATTATTCCTCCCACATAGAACTCATTGAACCTTTCTCAAATATTTCAACACAAAAGTTCCATCCAGTCATGGCATCCAGCTCAAAATGCAGGATCATCAGGTGATGTTCACTCTTCTCAATTCTGTCCACAGCATGTAGCTCCTTTTTTCTAGAGATCTATTGTCAACAATGGCATATAATTTGCATACCCTCCTCCAATCACCAGTCCAGCATTTAATGATGAAACAAGGAGAGCATAAAATAAAAATTCTGAAAATGAAAAACACAAGATTTCCTGGTCAGTACTAATTTGAAGTCCTGCCAGCTACATACAGCAAAATCTCTCCTGAATAGGAGAATCCCTTGATTAGACCCTCAACTGGCTAGCTGGGAAGTACTCTCAACTTTTCACTGAATTCACCTTGCTCCATCTTCTGGGATGCTGCTCCTTGGCCATTTTTCTCCTTGGCCATATCTGAAGTATAGTTTGGGAACCTTCTTCCTATTCATGGAAGATTAGGGGCTGAAGGATTATTTTAAGTTTATGCCTAAAGCCTTTTTATTTACTGGTTTCTTTGACAGTAAATTTCCCTCAAAAATTTAGGTTTCTGATCTATATTCTTTGAGTGGCTACCATGTGTCAGAAACCATGCCCAACATTTTCCACTAGACATTTTTCTCCAATCTGTTCTGCTTCTATGCTTTCTATTCTTCTTTCTCTCTGATTCTGTTTGTGATAAATCTCTGCCACAGGAAAAGATAATATTGCCTCTAGAATGTATAGAAAGTACCACTAAAAACCAAAGCCAATATTTTTTTTCAGGTAATTGTTGACCAAAATATCTGCTTTCGTTTGCTACACCCTTCTCAAAAAAATCCATAAGAATATCACCCCTTAAATTTAACACAATATTTTATCTAATACTTTTGGGTGAGACTCTGGGCAAAAATCTTGTAATTAATGATTTAGTAGCCATTCTTTCCTATAGTCACTGCCACTTACTATCTTTTGGGCATATTAACAACATCTCTAAATATCATCTCTGAAATGAGGATAATGATCTTCTTTCTAATGTAATTTTGAAGGTTAAATTAAATAGCATGTAAATGTCTTAGTCTAGTGTCTGAGCCCTCATCATATTGTTAATTATTATTGTTGTTATTACTGTTGTCATAATTGTTATCCAAACTTGGATTATTTCATGAATGTGTATCTGTTTACATTCCATACAACAACACGTATTGTCCTGGATATAAAACAGTGATTAATAACTATGAGTTTATTGATCCCATTATGAATAATCCATAGCAGTTTGAGAAGATTCAGCTCTTATGTTTAGCATTGCTTTCCTTTATCTGATCAGGTTATAAATGTCCAAAGACTAAACCAATGCTTATTTACTCAATAAACAGCATTTGGAGTAGCAGATGGCTATGAGTTGTATGCATATTCTTTCTTTGGGCCCTAGTGATATATTGAGCAATCATTTGCTATGTAATGGTTGCTTCAGGAAATAGAGTAATTTATTCCAAAAGTACAGGGCAGACACATGGAACATGGGCACAATGGCATAAACAGGCATATGCAGGTGGCAATGACATCAATACAACCAGCCTAAGTACTGGCAATAGATTTTAAGCACCAATCTGCCTTTGGGCTGTAACAAGCACTACCATATTTTCAATTTGATTTGTTTTAAGAAGACATTAAATCACTTTTATTTTAAACTTTTTTTTAGATTTATATATTCTGAATCAAGGTGCTGAATAATGCATTATGGTTAGCTCAGTTCTTCAAGTTAAAGTCTATGTGATGCCTGCCTGATTCATCAGAAAATTTGATTAAGAAAAATGCCTTCCACATTACTTGTCATTATGTATACAAAGCAGATATTTTTCATAGATAAGACTTGGGACACTGGATACCAATGATAAAATCTATTTAAAATGTATTTCATGAAATATCCTTCTGGCTTTCATATAGAAATATGGTACTCACTTTAATATTTGAAATTGCCAGGTTTGTTGAAGTTTTCTGGGGTAGGTATCTTGGCATTTGTCACATTCTAACAGACCCTGCAACTGTAATCTGATGGGAATGTATAAGGCAACTATAAGTTACCCCTTTGACAGCCATTTTCCTTCTGCTTGTTATTGTTTGCTAAATAATGCATATCTTTCTCTGATTTTCAAGGGATTCAGAAATATAAAGTTCAGTTATAAATAATGACAAGATAAGAATACTGTATTTTCCTTTTCAATCAGTACTTTTTTCTTTTTTGTTGCTTTTAGTGGATCAAGGCACAATCTATTTGTACTCTGGAAAAGAAACAAAAACAACCCTAGCCTGAAAGATTCATCTTGAATTATCTATGTGAGATAACGGTTCACTCTCACATTCATTTTTGACTGCTGTTATTTAATATTTAGGATTTACAACTTGCCATGCTCTAAAAAGAAGAATAGTATGAGACCAGCATTGGATTTAGAGTGCATGCAACCTACATTTTTTGCAAATTTTCATTGAATGTCCATGTGTGTGTGTGTGTGTGTGTGTGTGTGTGTGTTTGTGGGAGGGCTACAAATTTCTGCATGTTAAGGTGAACTTGTAAACTTGTAATAAAGACTTGACCAGTATTCTAAAATTTTCCTAGGTTTGTCATTTCATCTCAAAAAGCTCCTAATATAATTACTTCAACACTACCATTTTACAACATGAAAAATACATGTTTTCTATTTAAAAATTTCTTTGACCCACTCATTTTCTGCTCAAACTTACTCACATTATGACAAAAGTTTGTGGGAGGACAGAAATCTCAGCCTTGACTTTACTTCTTGCTCTCTTGAGTACTCCTTTTTGGGTTTTTACATATTCCATGCCACAAGAGACTGCTCAGAAGGGTATCATAACTTACCTACATCATTTATTTTGAAAATTCAATGGGGGGTTCTCTATTCTGTTTTCCAGCTCCCAGCAACATCTGAAACACATAAGCACATTTTTCTTCTAGAAGTATTCTTTACTCTCAGTTTCTAAGAAGACACATTTTTTTGTCTTCCACCCAATCTTCCTCTCTCTGCTTTTTAAAAGCCTTTTCTTGCTATTCCTGTACTATTTGTATTCTAAATATTGCAATAACCTCAGGATTATTCTTTAACTCCTTTCTTTTCTTTATCCATCATCACAGTTAAAAATGGATATTATGAAATCACACTGCCTAAGTCTGAATCCCAGCTTCAGTCTGTTTCAAATAGTGTCTGTCTCATAGTAAGCAATAATTAAAATATACATGCAGATATATATGTGCATATACACAGTATACATATATATGATATGTTAATTGTTAATTTGATTGGTTTCAATTGTATTATAAACAGGACATGTAAAGTTTTACATTTTTTCCACCTTCAGTCTTTAGATGGCATCACTTTGCCACTGTTGTTTCAAGTAAAAAATTTAGGATTCATACTTGGACTGGTTTGGCTTCCCAGTAAATGATGATGAAAAATGTTTGAGATGAAGCCAAACTAGATCCTGAGGCTAGCATCATAAGTGGATGTATAAATCAGCTTATGTAGCTTGCAACTAATTCTGATTGCAATGACAATTCATCCTAAGAAGGATGACATAGAGAGACCTACCTTTTTAAAAAGATCACTTTTCCCGTACATAATCCCTCTATGCCATTTTCTTGCTTAAAATTCTTAATTACTCTCATAACGCATTGAACAATTGAGTGTTTTGGGTATAGCAAATGCTTGATACATATTTAAACAAGCAAAATAAGTTTTAAATAATTTGATGACTGTGGAAAATAAAAAAATTCTCAATAATTTAGTCTCTCTCTTTGATACTGACCAAAAGCAGTGGGTTCTCTGCCTGATGCACTCAAATGACCAATTCTCGCGAGACCAGCATTTCAAAAGAGAAACAGTTCATTGCTAAGTGTGAAGCAGGAAATCAGAGAGCCTATCGACCTAAAAATCTGTTTCTTCAAACTGCAGTAACTGATAGTTTTATAGTTAAAAGATGGGTAGGTTAAATCCTACCCATCTTTATACTAAAATATAATGGGCTCAAGATGACAAGGTTAGAAATGATCTAATTACTGAGCATGTGCATATTGATCACAAGCTTAGGTATGTAAGAAATCGTAGCCTTAATATGATTATGGGTGCGATTTTTAATATAATGAGGTATATGTCACTTCTAATGACCTATAGGTCACTTATAGTTTAAGCTACTGTATGTGTTAGGTGAGCCAAGTTTGGTTAGATCCAGCTTTGTCTAGCTAGAGAGTTTTGGGATGGGGGTAGGTAGTTGTGGGCTGACCCAAGGCCCTTCACTAATAAACACTAGGGGCTGTCTTTTGTGATCATGAGAATCTAAAGTTGAAAAACATGATAAAAGAGGCACAAGTGGGGTTCAGTAACAAAGTTTTTATGCTCACAAAATGAAAGCTATATAGTTATACAGTCATTATCAGAAATCAAAGCAACTGGATTACAGATCAGAAATTTTAGGTATATCCCTCTGTCTATTATAATTACTAGGAAGTAGAAAGGAATATCTGTATAATGATTCAGTAATCATAATCATTTATTAAATTCTAACTTCTTGGTTACACCTTTTCTATCAGTACAAGATACAGTGGTCTTATTTGTACTAGTTCATAACAGTTTGTTTACTTCATAGCAAGGGGAAAATGTCTAGTAATTGATTTCATTTTAACAACTTACAGTCAATAATCCATATTTTACTTAAATATTTCTTGATAGATTGTGGCCAAAAAGATACTGACCCTCACAGAAGATAGCCATATATGATTACTACAATTGTTATGCTATGTGTGTTTATTGGCCCATGTAGTATAATTTCCTGAAGCTGTGAATATGTGCTTTGATTTGGTCTTGCATAGTAAAAATGTTAAACTGGTATCCTTTTACTTTAAAATAGTCAATGGATTGTTTTGTTTTTGTTTTTGATCTGCTGAACTATTTCAAGGACTGAAAATAAAGCGGTAGCTAAAGATATACTTTATACTATCACTGGAAATGTTTCTTCAGGGAAGTCAACAGATATTCAAGGGCCAGAAGACTTTAACCTTGTTATATTGCATCCAGGATTGTAATTGCTTTTAAAATGGTGGTGCAGTAAGGACTGAATTTTCACAAAGCTTAGCATTGTAATTTCTGACCTTGCTGCAGAATTGCAAAGAAACTATGATCTTCTTACTAAATTGTAATGGAAAGTACCCAGAAAGAGATGACTAGAAATCTGGGTTCCAGATACCTGAGCAGATCATTTAACCCTTCCTTGATCTCTGTTTCCTTCACCAGAAAATGAAAAGCTAGGACTCAATTCTTTATAAAGCCTTCCAGAATTCTAAAGTTCTGTGATTATTATTTTGAGGCAAAATATGCAGAGTATCATTAACTTGCTATGAAATGATCGATGAGACCATTGAATTGTAAAATATGCAAGTCTATTAATTACATTACCAAGACAGTTTAACATTTATAAGAATTTTTAAATGAAAAAGAAGATACTCAGGACATAATTTGCATCAATATTAAAATGTCATAATAAGAGCATGGATGCCATCTAAACTAAGGAAAGGGTCCTAAACATTATGATGACCAAAGATGTAATTGTTGAATATCTACTAAGTGCCAAGATCAAGAATTAAATAACGAAAACAATTTTCCAATAATATCTAGTATTATTGAATCACAACATGTTAAATAAGGACAGAGACATGACCTTAAAATAAATGTTACCAAGTAATGATTTATGGTGAGGTGATCACAAAACAAAAACTTTCTATATGTCTAATCACCAGAGAGGCTAGTGCAGGAATAAAACTAACAGTTTTTTAAAGAGTCAGCTACATTTGTGCTATAGTGCTAGGATATTTACATATATCATCTGATTTAATAAAATTGATTCAGAAAATTATTTAAGTTAAGATTAGATGCTATTACCTTGTACTCAGGAGTTGTCAATTATGACTTGCTACGTGACTGTGGTATATTGAATCATGTCCTCCACAAAGGCATGTTCAATTCCTAAACCTTGGACCTGTGAATGAGGACTCATTCCTAAAGAGGATCTTTGGAGATATTATTTGGGTGAGGTTGAATTGCATAAGGGTGGGCCTTACTCCACATAACTGGAATTCTTATAGACATAGGAAATTGGGATGCAGTCAGCAGGGGCCAGAGAAGGAGAGGGATCTCCATGTGACACAGGCAAAGATGCGTCTATAAGCCAAGGAACACCAAAGATCTCTGGCAATACATCACCAGAATGCTACAAAGTACCTGTAAAAGCACAGTCTGTTGGTACCTGGATACTAGATACTAGAAGTTTGGAGACTTCTAGTCTCCAAAACTGTGAGACAATAAATTTCTATTGTTTAAGCTCACCCATTCTATGGCATTTATCATAGCATTCCTGGCTAAGACAGTGACCTTATGCTGATCATCCAACTTGATTGATCCTAAGGTTCTCATCTTTGTATTATTTCCTTATCTACTCCGTGTTATCGATGATTTATTTTTTATGTTCTTATTCAATTTTCCATTAACAGGACTAACAAAACTAAAGTAACCCTGTACTGTATTTTAGAATTGCTCAGAGCAAATTAACCTAGATGAAATTAAATGATTCTTCTAACAGTTTACACTGCTAATAATGGTAAAGGAATTTTATATTTGAATCTGTGTCATGCTATGGCATTAAAAATTCATGAATAAGCATTTATAAGTAGAACCGTTTCTATCCTGTGGCCCTCTCCCCTTGCAATCTCAGTAACTTGGAGATTTCAGATTGCAAGCATAGAATAACATTTAAGATGCAGAACTGATAGTTTGGTTAAATAAGTTCTTAATAATTTTCACTGAAATTGGAAGTCAACTACATTAAAATAATCAATTTGTTTTGTCAGCGATACTCCCCACGCCCTGTTCCCTTCTATTTTAGGAACTTAAGTTTGCTTCTTGGTGACTGATGGAAGAGGAAGACACTGAGACGAGCTCTAGAAACTCCATCAAAAAGAAATGTATGCTGGAATAAGATCTTGTCAGAGAGATCAAATTTACAAAGTGAAATGTCATACTTCTCATACTTTAGTGCTCTACTCTGAAATATTAAAATTTTTCCGGTAATGGAAGGTAAGTTACTGCTCAGAATAAAAGACATTTTAAAAGTAATAAAATGCAAAATGACTTTGTTAATAGCAAACACATATTAGCATGAAAGATTAGATTAATTAATGATAATCCTGGTAGTTCATCGTAGGTTTTGCTCGGTGGTAAGATGCTCCAATTTCCAAAGAATGTTGAAGTTCTTTCAAGTATTTGCAGTTGGGGCCTTTGCCAGTTTGTTAGACCCTAATTGTCAAGCTTCCCATTGGAGCAATGGCTCTCCAACTGCTGCTGCAGTGCTGCTGGGCTGGGCACCCTTATCTGGAGGCCAGGTGCTTATATTCTGGATCAGTAAAGTGTTCTAGGTCCACCTGCTATGTTCACAGTAGTTGATATAGCACTTTAATTTTAATATTAAAAAAAACATGCAAAGGCAATTAGATGATTTTACTCCCATTATTTTTTCACGCCCATGCAATGCTCTTTAGGCATGATCAGTCACCCCATGGCACTGTGAAATGTGAGTTTAAGCTATGGAAAGATCTTGAAAAGTATTTCTAGGGCTTGCCTTGGAAAACTCTCTTCTGAAATGTTGAGTTGTAGGATGAGCAGAGATTCCGGTTAGTCTGGAACAGCTCCAGTTCATGTCTGTTATCACAGCACAATTATTGAAAGCTTTCTCTTTCACTCTCCAAATGTCCTAGGTTCAGTGATAAATTATTTGGCCACCTTATTATCTACCTAATAATGACACTAAGCACCTCAAGGTTCTTCTTAAGATTATACTGTTTCCTACTTTTAATCACTAAATTCAAGGCTGTACAAATAAACTACAGAATGTGGCTACAGAATAATTCAGGGATCCTAGAGCATTCTTTCTCAACAAGTCAGTAGATGCTGGTACAAATAGGTGCTGAAAGAAATTTGCATGGATTTAAGACCAATGTGATATTAGAGCACTGAAGGAATTGGAAGTCACAAATGGCAATGTTAGGAGCCTGTCCTTTGATAATTAGGCTTGTTGCTTAAAGATTCTATTAGGTATTGTTGTAGTCTGCCAAAGCTGCCAGAATGCAACACACCAGAGATGGATTGGCTTTTAATAAAAGGGGATTTATTTAGTTAAAAACATATAATTCTTCAGAGGAAAGGCAGCTAACTTTCATCTGAGTTCTTTCTTACATGGGAAGGCACAGGGCCATCTCTGCTAGCCTTCTCTCCAGGCCTCAGGATTCCAGCAGTTTTCCCCGGGGTAATTCCTGTCTGCATCTCCAAAGGCCTAGGCTGAGCTGCGAATGCTGAGATGAGATATGCTGAGCTGCTTGGGCTGGGCTCCACTGAGCTCTCTCATTTAAGCACCAGCCAGTTAAATCAAACATCATTCATTGCAGCAGGCACGCCCCCTAGCCGACTGTGGATGTAATCAGTGACACATGAGCTTCAGGTACCATTGGCTCATGTCCGCAGCAACAGAACTAGGCACCATCACCTGGCCATGTTGACGCCTGAACCTAACTACCACAGGTATCATCTGGGAGAGATTTGCAACAGAAAGTTAAGAAGTCAGGGGATGGTGGACTCCAATAAACAAGGATGAATGGATGGCAAACCAATTGGAGAATTTGTCAAATGCAATAATTTGAGTCCTTTAGTGAGAAAACAATTTTCAAAAGCAATTTAGAAGCAGAAAATGTATATTTTAGAAAGGAATTTTTCATAATCCCATCTAGGTCATTTAGAAGATATCTTGGGATTCCTAGTTAAAGTTATACCTCTGTTTCAATATACATAATTCACATTTGAATCATTCAGCTTATTTTCCTTTCCCTTATTTGAGCCCCTTAAGCAACCTCCTTTGTTTCTTAATGAGGAGAAACAAGGTCATTTATATTTTTCAGTAAGGATTAGTAAACTATCATTCTAGTAAATAGACATGAAAGATGAAGCAAATTCCATTTCTGAAGCATGAAGCATTTCCCTTCATGATTTCTAGATCACTTTTTAGAAATGTTTGCTTATCCACTCTCATGAAGTCAATAGATATCAAGTGCAGTAAGTTTATTTCCAAATGCATGTATTAAAATAATGAAATTTGAAAAATACTATATTAGATACTCAAATCCATAGTGTATTTCATGGAGGTAGGGAGTAGAACACAGGTTTTCCAAAATCCATGTTTCTTCCTCAGTTTATTAGCATATATATTTTCAGGCTATGGATTAAGTTATAGGGAAAAATGCATGTTCAAGTCTCTTTCAAAACAGACATAAAAGTACTTAAGTATACCAGTCATTATCATTTTGAAAATGCTTACCTGGCTTTGTCTTGATATTTATAGGCAGTCAGAACCATTAACCTGTGATGGCATTATTTTCAGTTGACATTAAATATCTTAGGCCTTTTTTTAGATTACGTTTAAATCCTAGACTTAATTTAACGATTGGCTTCATCTCTCCATCAGTGAGTGCTTTTTCCATTTTTGAGCTTTCTTAAGTGTACCTGGATTCCAGATTTTTTTTCTCTTTGCAAAGGTAATTCACCCATGCAATAAAAACTTCAAAAAAAAAAAAGAAAAGAAAATAGAATTAAAATTGTCTTTTTCTCTCTAGCCCATGCAGAGCTTAGTTTCCTCCATCAGAAACATCCACTGTTGCTAGATTTTGTATATTCCTGTCTTCAATTTGTTGCTTGAGATTATGTTGCTTGAGGTTACACACACAAACCCACACACATTTTTAGTTTTGTGTTTCACAGAAAGCCACTATACTATACACATTATTCTGTGCCTTGCTTTTGTCCCTTCCCAATATAATATGACATTCTTTTCCACTTCAGTTTAAATAGACTTGTCATTTTCTTTTAATGGCACATGGTATTTTGTTTAATGGATAGGCATAATTAATTTGAACTAGCCCTAGTTATAAATATGTCTATTATTTCCAATGCCATCTACATTTCCTTTCACGTCTGTTCTTTTGCTTTGGTATGAAGAATCTAAACAACTAGAAGTGGAATATCTGGGTAAAAGGATGAATGAATTTAAAATTTTTGTAGATATTTTCAGATTGCAATAGATGATATTTCAGTTTACATTCCCTGTAAGTGCGTGCAGGTATACAGGAGACAGCCTTTTTGCCCCACCATTCTCTACATATATGGAATAAAACCGTTTGTTCTTCACTCATATGATGGCAGAAAAAGAGTATCTATTCATAGTTAAATTTTACATTTTCCTTGTTATGGCTTAATTTTGGCATCTTTCTGTGTTTTAGATCCAATTTCTCTGAAGTATTTATATATTTTGCCCTAGAAACTCAGAATACCAGTGGCTTCAATATTCATACTCCCTTTTGTCATTATTAATAGAAGATTTTCAACCTTCCCTGTAAGTAGGTGTCTAAGCTCTTATCAAAGGGATCTGAGCAAAAATATGTGTGATTTCAGGGTTCTGTCTTTGAAAGATAGGAGCCTTTGCCCTTTGGAAAATCACTGAAATTTTTACAAGATATGAAGAGATAAATCAGCCGGTTTTAGACAATGGATAGAAGTCATATTTTTAAGGCTGACAATATCATTCCTGACCTGCTTATAAATCGCATTATTATATAAGACAAAAAAACAAAACAGAAAACCTATTTTTAAAGGCTATCTTGTTTTAGCTGCTGTTATTTTGGCATTTGTTACAGAAACCTAGTCTTTATCATAATTAAGAAGTGCAAATTGGATTGTCCTTAATATATTTCTTACCCATTTGTAACTGCTCTTTACATACAATCAGTGCTCTTTACGTACAAAAACGTAGTTTACTCAAAAATTTCTACCCACATTGTACTGTTTATTCTTTGAATTTCTTTATGATTATATATATATATATATTTTTGCCAAACCAAAATTTCTTGTTTCTGTGATGTCAAACTTATCACTTTCCTTTTATGGCATCTGCATTTTGAGTCATTCTTAGAAAGCATGGATTACTTTGTTTTTTAATTGCTTTGTAAACACATAGGTATATATTTATTTTAATTTCTATGTCTACCTTATACCATCCACAAAGATCAATGACAGATGGATTATAGACTAAAAAGGATAAATGTAGACATAAAGATTTTAAAAGAAAACGCAAGAGAAAACCTTTTGATAGTAAACATGCAATTAATTTTTTTTATAAGAAGCAAAAAGTGCTAGCCTAAAGTGAAAAAACTGATACATTTGGACACTTTTAAGATTAAGGAATTTGTTCATCAGAAAATGTCATTATGTGAATAAAGAGGCAATAAGCCTTGTATCCAGAATGTCTAAAAAACAGCCTATAATTGAGTAGGATGAAGATAGCAATCCAGTAAAAAAAATGGTCAAAAGGTCTTAATGGACACTTTACAACAGAGAATAATTAAATGTTCAATAAATATATGAAAAAATGTGCACTATCATTACTCCATTGAGAAAATGCAAATTAAGGCTGCAATCCATATCACCACATATTCACTGAAATAGCTAATGTTTTAAAAGACTGACAATATCAAGTGCTGTTGAGAATATAGAGCAAAAGGGGTACTCATAAACTGAGGGAATGTAAATTGGAAAACTATTAGGCAGTATCTACTACTGCTGAACCTATAAATAGCCAGGAATACTATAAATGCTTATAAAAATATATGAAAAATATGTAGTATCAAAAAGCTGGAAACTATTACATTTCCACCAATTGTAGAAAGATTTTATTAAGAAACAAACAAACAAATCTAGACCTAACTGCATTCATACTAAACAATTCCATTTAAAGGTGAAAAATAGGCAATAAAGCTCTGAAACATTTTAACCATATGATCTTTGCTTTCTGTTTGCATGTATGTGTGTGTCTGTGTGTGTCTGTGTGTGGTTTGGGTGTGTATTTCATTGATAATTTATAAGGGTTATATTATTAATTATTAACCTTTTTAATAATAATGTTACACAAGATACTAAATCCATTTTTTTTAAGACAGTATCTTGACCCCACAAAAGGACAATGGAAGAATTATTATCATTTTACTCCCTCCTTCACTATCTAGCCTATCAAACTGTAGATTATATTATTTTTAATATTTACCTTTACAGACTTGATTATACTTAGACATGTACTGCCAGATTTATCAGCATTAATAACATTTGATGGGCCTAACCTTTAAAAGAGGAGTTTATAAGCTATTGTACTATATATTTATTCTCCCTTCTTTCCCTACCAATATTTATTTTGCAGTTTTAGTATTTCTACACTTCCAGAGCTTTTAACATAGACTTTCTCTTCAATATTTGCTTTAGTCCTGGTTCCAGAGTGCAGCCTTGAGCTTTACTACTCTGCATTCTCCCAGGACCAGGGCTGGATTTTAGCCAGTAGGATTTGAGATGCATTAATTTGATTTTTTTTTTTTAATGATCAGCATCTGTTCTGATTAGTCACAGGATGTGCTCTGACTGGTCAGTACCTTGGGAGTTCTGCTTACTAAATATTTTAATATAACCCCTGCCAACAAACTCATCTAGCCTCTATTTAAAGTATTTCTTCCTTTATTTTATGGCTTGGAGGATCTTAGATTTCTTGTCAAGGTCATCAGAAATGGCATTCATGTTTCTGTTTCTCATTCCTAGCCTTGGGAAACTTCTGAGAGAAGAAAGGAGAAATGTGCAATGTTTTGCCATCCCATTAAAATTGGAATCCCTAGAAATGATTTTAATGTAATTTTTAGATGAGGCAAAAATGGTAATGTTTCTTTTCTCATATTCTGCATTCTATAAAAACCTCATTGCTGGCAATATATTGCTATTCTTTCCATATCATCAGGGATATTTAATGCACTAATATGCTTATATTCAATTGCACAGTAATAAAATTTAATCCCATAATTTGATAAGAATACTCTTTTTCAGCATCTGCTATGTCACACACATTTCAGAGGTTTCGAGCTTCCACTAGGATGAGGGTTGAACTCTTCATTGCCACTCTCCTTGCCATCATGATCACCTCAGCCCACAGCAAGCTTCCCTTTCCCTGAGTCCCTTCCACACTTACTTGCTTTTGGATAGATATCTGTTTGCATGTTTAAACCCATTTTTTCCCCAAATATTCCAAAAATATGTTCAGCTTCAACTAAGGAATTGGGATTCGGGTTAAGGAACTTGTCCTGAGTAAGAAGTGAATGAGGAGCGAGTTGTTTTTTCATGCATTTCTTTTGATGGCAGTGCAGCACATCAAATGATTGCTACAAATTTAGCTGGTATTAAGGTGGGGGAGGGGAGGGGAATTGACTCTGCCTTCCAGGGCACTCTCTAGTTTCAGAGCCAGTCAGGCCATTAGCCTTTCTTGCCATTAAATGAGAAATGGGAATGGGGACAAGCTGACCTATTCCCAGGGTAAGAGACCATGGAGGAGTGAGATAGCAAGAAGAGGTAGCAGGGAAGGTGCAGCTCAAGTCAGGTTGATAGGATTGCTTCTCAATGACTAATTAGGGTAATTTATTAATAATCCTCAGGAACTAACTCTACACTTTTGACCTTTCCTTGTGCCTAGGAATACTGTGCAAGCAGGAGACAGTAATACAATTTTTATTGAATTAACAAATTAACTTTATTTGTATGTTTGCAAATAAATGAATTTTTGAAGTTTTAAGAATAACTTAATGTAGATGACAATATTTAATGAATATTGCTAATTTCCAAAATTGACGACAGAAATATTTTTGACTCATTTAAAAACATCATAACCAAATTACATATGTTCATTGGACTTAATAAGCAATAACTTTATTTACACTGCTCATTGTTGAAATAATTAAATACTAATAAATTCAGTCCTTGCTGGGAATATTTGGAAATTAAATCATTATCTTTACCTTATTAAACAGAGTATGATCCAGTTAGCACTTTATGATCCATTATCCATTATTATTCAGTTAGCACTTTCTTTACTAATACAAATAATAGAAATCATCAATGAACTTTTATTAAATCAAATATTAAGAATTTCATTTTACTAATTATTTTATAACATCTAAAACCAAGAAAAATATACAAAAGTGTAAGGAAAATTATAAACAAAAATAAATATGCAAATTTTCTGCAATCCTAGTTAATGAGTATGCTATTTAAATTTTACGATTTCAAATTTATGATGTAGACATATCCCTGACATCTAGTTTTCGCTGATGCATAGTTCCAACAATCTGACTCTTTAAAATTTAAATAGTGAGGGATAAACAAGGTGTGAACTTAACGGATCTTGAATGGTCAGTTTCAGAATTGCTTTTTTTTAGACTAAATTGAAATATATCTTGCTTAACTTGCACAAAAATAATAAATTAAAAAATAAATAATTTTCACTTAAATCTTTCAGTTTTGTGTGTATAATACTGTCAAGTAGAAAACTTGAAAAGACTAACTGATGAACAGTAGACTTGACTGCTTTCTTGAAACCCACTTTTTTTCCTACGAAAAATCTCACTCAGTCCTTATTATAAAGAAGGGATTTTCTATGACTCTCAAGAATCTATGGCCAACAAATCTCTGTACTTTTCCTTGTAGATCCTTAAGCTGAGGCTACAGCTGTGACCCTTTCTGTTGTCTAGAGTGAAGGAAAGTTAAAATAAACTAAACACTCCCTCTAACACTGTCATCAACTAATTCAGTTCTCAGTACCTTCTGGGTTACACTAAAACTAAAGAGTATGTCTCTTTCATTTCATGAGTATATCTCAAAATGCCCATCGTACTGTCTTTTCTTGGCAAAAAAGTGTGGTTATAAACACTCACTGACTTCATATATTTCTGTCTGAACACTTTATTTTATCCATTAAGAGTGTAAAGGACAAGGATATTTTTCTGCAAACAGTACTGATTTCTAAATTATCCATGACTGAGTTCTGTAAAAAAGACTGCTTAACCTTGTCTTCTTTTCTACTCCAACCCTATCCATTTAAAGATTTCTGAAATGTTTTGAGCAGTTTTGTTTTTCCTTTACATAATAAAATCACTCTTAAAGATCATTTGAATTCAATTATTTGACTTGTGTAGGAATGTTGGTAGTCTCAAATTTGGGGGATTTATGTTGTCTGTTAATTGCACATTAAAGCACTGATATACTGCAAGTAGATTAACAGATAATATTTTTTTGTAATTTCCACAAATATATACATACATATAGGCTAAAGTACTAACCTCTTGTTGCTTGATTTTAATGGTAGAAATATTAATTTGGATGCTTAGTAGTGCCAGACACTGTGACAAGCACTTTACATTTACAAACCATTTAGATCTCGATTATTCTGAAGTACTATTATTTACAATTTTTTACACACAAGAAAACTTGAAGCACAGAATCTTCAAGCCAGGAGTTGAACCAGGTCATGGACTCAAGAATCTATGTTCTTAACTAGTGGATCAAGTTAAGTGAAAGTATAAATGCTGCCAAAATAAATAAATGCATTTTTTTCATAAATTTCTTCTTTCAGGACTTAAGTAGATAAAAGCTGGAACACTAATGTATATTTAGACGTAATGGAAACATGAATTACTGGTATGCCCAAAACCAAGAGTGCCGTGGAAGTGATGCATAATATGTCAGTGTCAGTGATGATTCTCTTTTCCAATACCATCATCTACCGCACCTTTCTTCATTTCCTAAGAGACTTTAGCACCTTCTCCACCCTTATTCCTCAAAGCCAACTTAAATGATCCATCCAATAACCAGACCACTAAGTCCCTTCACCTCCCTATTTACGGGAACTTTTCCTCTGTATCTTAACAGCCATCTAGTCCCATAGCTATGTCTTACAATTTATCACCACCAATTATCGAAAGACTCTCAGATATTAAATTGCAAGCGTTCCATTGTCTGACTACCACCTCGTATCTTCCCAGCCATTTACACTAGAACTCCCATTTTAACAATCCTTTAATTCATTTGGGACTTAATTCTTCAGCATTCCATTTTCAATATCCATCACGTTTTCCTGTGTTTACCTCCTTTCTTCCTTAATTTGGGGACTATGTTTAATGTCCTATCATTTATTATGACCTAATTGTATAACTTTTTTTGATGCCCCCATTTCTAAACCTTGGATTTAGTGAAATTCAGTTTACCACCAATTCCACACATACAGCCAAGCTGTCATGTCAGTGGAGAGGAGTACAATGATGTGGACTAGTCACTATAAATATATGAACAGAAATCTCAAGAGGACACCAGTACAACTGCATTTGCTTAGAAAAGTTACTATTACCACTCTCTGGGATGAAATAAATATTTCACAAATTTGCTTCTCTCCTCACACCTTAGAAGACTTCCCCAAATCCTCGTATAGAAATGCATTCTGGACTGAAGAAATTGCTTCTTACCCTATTAAGAACATTAAAACAATTAATTGAGAAATATCTCATCTTTCAAAAAACAATCAACATCCTTGTTTGTGTAACAGTCATTAATATTCTGTCAAAAATTTTACAGATATTTCATATTTCCTGTTTTATAGCAATACTTAATCAGTCCTATTAAATGCTAATTTATTAAGAAATAAAATATAAAGGATGCATTCAATTAAAAATTTCCTTGTTTCCCTACCTTTATTCATATATACTCATAAAATATAATGAGTATATTGTTGTTTTTAAATATATAAAGAGTATACTACTGTACATGTCAACCTGGGATTCTTAAATTTCCAGAAATCTTTAAAAGAAAGTAATTGGAATTGTTTAAAAATATTTTTATTGACAAAACAACATAAAAACAGAAATATTCTTAACATATGAACATTGCATACATGGTGTGTAAAATCATGGCTCACAATATCATTGCATAGTTGTATATTCATCATTGCGATCATTTCTTAGAAATTTGCATCACTCCAGAAAAAAAATAGAAAGAAAAAAGAAAAAACTCATACATACCATACCCTTACCCCTCCCTCTCATTGACCACTAGTATTTCCATTTATTCAATGTATTTTAACCTTTTTTCCCCGTTTTTTTCTATATCACTTACCACTCCCTGTCATTGATCACCAGTCTTTTAATCTACTCAATTTATTTTTAACGTTTGTTCCTCCTATTATTTACTTTTCTATCCATATTTTTTACTCATCTGTCCATACCATAGATAAAAGGAGCATCAGACACAAGGTTTTCACAATCATACAGTCACAATGCAAAAGCTATATCATTAGACAATCATCTTCAAGAAACATGGCTACTGGAACACAGCTCTACAGTTCCCTCTAGCCACTTTAATACACCTTAAACTAAAAAAGGGATGTCTATATAATGTGTAAGAATAACCTCCAGGATAACCTCTTGACTTTGTTTGAAATCTCTCAGCCACTGACACTTTATTTTATCTCATTTCTCTCTTCTCCCTTTAGGTCAACACGGTTTTCTTAATTCCTTGATGCTGAGTCCCATGTCATTCTAGGATTTCTATTCAAAGTTGTCAGGGAGGTTTATACCCCTGGAAATCATGTCCCACATAGAGAGGGGGAGGGCAGTGAGTTTGCTTGCCATGTTGGCTGAGAGAGAGGCCATATCTGAACAACAAAAGAGGATCTCTGGGGATGACAAAAGAGGATCTCTAGGGATGACTCTTAGGCCTAATTTTAAGTAGGTTTAGACTATCTTTTGTGGGGATAAGTTTCATATGAACAAACTCCAAGATTGAGGGCTTGGACTATTGATTTGGTTGTCCCCACTGCTTGTGAGAATATCAGGAATTCTCCAAATGGGGAAGTTGGACTTCCCCCCTTTATCACCATTCCCCCAAGGGGACTTTCCAAATACTTCTTTATTTACTATTCAAATCACTCTGGGATTTATTGGGGCATTGCCCTAGCCTGGACAAACCTACAAAATCTCATGCCCTATTCAAGGTTCCATGTACTTATGGTGTTCAATTAAACTGTCCATTTCCAGTTAAATTAGGAAATGCACTAGTCAAAATACAAATTTTGTACCAGATAAACGGTTCTTGCTTTAGTCTTACACAAAAGTTGAAGTTATAAAACATGAATGACCATCTATTTTCAACACCCTGCTATACAGACATTCCATTGTTCTTTGCATGTCTTTGCATGAGGACATGCAAAGGCATTTTTTAATTTATGCATTTAGTCACTATCATTGTACACTCTAGGTATTCCTAAATTATACTGTCATGGTCAGCTTCATGTGTCAACTTGGCCAAGTGGTGGTCCCTGTTTGTCTGGTTGGGAGAGTGCTGTCCTGTCTGTTGCAATGAGGACATTTCACAGAATTAGATCATGATCACATCAGCTGTATCCACAGCTGATTCCATTTGTAATCAGCCAAGAGGAGTGTCTTCTGCAATGAATGATGCTCAATCTAATTACTGGAAACCTTTTAAGGAGGATTCAGAAGAGACAGGCTCTCTTCCTGCTTTGGCCGGCAAGCCTCTGCTGTGGGGTTCATCCAGACCCTCCATCAGAATCATCAGCTTCATGGCCTGTCCTGTGGATTTTGGACTCTGTGTTCCTGTGGTCATGTGAGACATTTTTATAAATTTGTATTTGTGAGGGTTCCTTGTTAATTCTGTTTCTCTAGAGAACCCTAACTAATACATCTTGGTACCAGGAGTGAGGTTCTTAAGAAACAGAATCTTAAAAATGGGTTTTTATGAATGTTTTTCTACTCTGACTGGACTCAAAGGCACTAAGGACTCTGATTCCCATAGTCAGAATGACACTCCTAATCCATGGAATGAGTTGGTAAAAGAGATAGTCAAAATATCACCAATTCAATTTTCCTAATGCTTCACTTGTATGAAGCCAGGCTCTGGGGGATAATGTTTTTGACAGCTTGAAAGAGTTTTGTGGAAATAAAAGGCTTGGAAGATATTTCTAATTCTTTTCATGACCCACCCCACCACCCTTCATTTCTTCCAGACCTATAACTAGACTAAAGTCCCAACAGACCCCTAAAGGTGAGGAGCAAAGTATTACAGATGAGGAGGTACGTTATACTCCAAAAGAACTGTGAGAGTTTTCCAATTTATATAGACAGAAATCAGGGGAATATGTGTGGCAATGGTTTTTAAGGG
>PVIY010015820.1:0-53016 GCA_004026745.1 Myrmecophaga tridactyla | reverse complement strand
AGTTGGGCTTCACCCCTCCCCTGGGGAAGGCGCATGTGGGAGACAGCCCTGAGAGCAGTCTGTTTCTGCCTGTGTGTGGGGCAGCCGCAGCCTGAGAGGTCCCGCCACTGAATCTGGAGACTGCCAAGTCTCCGTAGCAACCGCCGGGAAAACCCCCGTTTTGTCCCCTTTCCGCTTTTCCGGTTAGCCCACTAAGCGAGTTCTGACTTGCCCGATTTCGCGTGAGCTGGGGGCTATTTTTCGTAATCAGAATTTGTTTATTAATGCCGCAATTGGCACTTGGTTAGACTCAGTCCCTGCTACTGTTTCCTTTCTCTCCGTGAATCCGCCTATGGGGGAGGTGCGCCGGCCGCCGCGGCTTTGGGGAACTCACAGATCGGGCGAGCGCGCGAGTGCGGTCGTTTGGATTCAATCTCTGCTACTGTTTCCTTTCTCTCCGCGGAGCCACCTATGGGGGAGGTGCGCCGGCCGCCGCGGCTTTGGGGAACTCACCAACAGATGCTTTTTAAATGCCTGACAAAACTAAACTGTGCTGCATAATCCCAGAAATGCACTAAGTCTTTCCAGAATAGAGTGCAAGATATTGGGTAATATTCACTCTTAAACTTTATATTCTATACCTTGATTACTATAACATGAACAATTTAAATTATGTCATATGATAAAGGGGATAAGATAGAGAGGAAAACAAAGATATTTGCTTTATGTACAAACACGAACATACCCATTACAAAGAAATGGAAGAAACATTCATCATTACAGTCCTTGTTTCTCTAACTGGTCACGTGGTCATAGTTCATATTTTATCACTACCTTCTTACACTACCTATTCCATGTTGCCTTTATCCTCCATATGCACCTCAGCTAACCATGGTTCTTTGCCTAGTGGGTGACCCTAACCTTTATTACTGAAGTTTCTCGGCCTTTGGTAGTTCTATTTGGATTGGGTTGTTGCAATTTTCCATTGAATTTAATCACAGGGCATGGTAGTACTAAGAGATGCCCTAAGACATCTGCTGTATTCCAGGGAAACTCTTCTTTCCCTCCATTGTTGTAGTTGCAGTCTTATTGCCCCTTGATAGTAGGAATCAATCTTCCCATCCAGTAAAGTAATACCCTTCTTTGCCTGTTGATCCAGGGGCATGAACAGCCCAAAGGGGCCAGGTGGCAGTCTTAGCTTCCAGTTCAATGGAATCATTGTTCTGTCTCCTAGTGGAAACATTCTTCCTTCTGGAACTAAGACATGTAGACTGCAGAGCTCAAGTTTGCAAGGACAGGAAGCAAACATTTTCCTAGGTAAGAATAAGTGCTAAGGGTAAGAATAAGTGCTACCACTCCCAGCCATTTCCATGCTTGATTCATGGATTCATGGATCCTGGCTATGGGAGAAGCAGCACCATATAATGGATGCCAATTCAGAGTATACAAATCTTCCTGGAGAACTTTGCTCCAGACTGCAAAAGCATTGCCACCGAGTTAGCACCATAACTGGGTCTTCAAAAGTCATTCCAATGTTCTATCAATCCAGGTGCATCAGAAGTATGGGGAATATAGTAACACCAGAGAATTCCATGAGAATATGCCCATTCCCAAACTTCATTTTCTGTGAACTGCATTTCTTTTTTTATTGATTAAAAAAAATTGACAACAAACAAAACAATAAGAAATCATTCCGTTCTACATATATAATCAGTAATTCTTAATATCATCATATAGTTGCATATTCACCAATTCTTAGAACATTTGCATCGATTTAGAAAAAGAAATAAAAAGACAACAGAAAAAGAAATAAAATGATAATAGAGAAACAAAATTTATACATACCATACCCCTTACCCCTCACCTTCATTTACCACTAGCATTTCAAACTAAATTTATTTTAACATTTGTTCCCCCTATTATTTATTTTTATTCCATATATTCTACTCTTTTGTTGATATGGTAGATAAAAGGAGCATCAGACACAAGGTTTTCACATTCACAGAGTCTCATTGTGAAAACTATATCATTGTTCAATCATCATCAAGAAACATGGCTACTGGAACACAGCTCTACATATTCAGGCAGTTCCCTCTAGCCTTTCCACTACATCTTGAACAACAAGGTGATATCTACATAATGCATAAGAATAACCTCCAGGATAATCTCTCGACTCTGTTTGGAATCTCTCAGCCATTGACACCTAGTCTCATTTCACTCTTCCCCCTTTTGGTTGAGAAGGTTCTCTCAATCCGTTGATGTTAATTCTCAGCTCATTCTAGGGTTTTTCTCAGTCCCTTGATGCTGAGTCTCAGCTCATTCCAGGATCTCTGTCCCACATTGCCAGGAAGGTCCACACCCGTGGGAGTCATGTCCCATGCAGAGAGGGGGAGGGTGGTGAACTGCATTTCTTGGTCAGAAGCAATGTTGTGTGGGATACCATGACAGTGATAAGACATTCTGTAAGTCTACAGATGGTAGTGTTGGCAGAAGCATTGTGTGCAGGGAAGGCAAACCCATATCCAGAGGATGTGTCTATTCAAGTTAAAACAAATTGCTGCCCCTTCCATGATGGAGTGTGTACACTGTACTCAACCTGCCACCATATAGCAGGCTGATCACATCCAGGAATGTTGCCATATCAGGGGCTGAGTATGTCTCCCTGCTGCTGGTAGATTAGGCACTCAGGTTTGGTTGTTACCAGATCAGCCTTGGAGAGTGGAAGTATATGTTGCTGAGCCCATGCATAACCTCCATCCCTACCACTTTGCCCACTTTGTTCATGAGCTCATTGGGCAATGAAAGCACTTGCCGAAGGAAGAGGCTGACTGCTATCCATAGAATGGGCCATCTTATCCACTTGATTATTAAAATCTTCCTCTGCTGAAATCACTCTCTTGTAAGCATTCACATGAGACACAAATGTCTTCAATTCTTTGCCCACTCAGATCTATCCACACATCACTCTTCTCCAGACCACTATGTCATCGATTTTCAAATCATGCTCCTTGCAAATCCCTGACCATCAAGCCAAACCATTAGCAATAACCCAAGAATCAGTATACAAATGCACACCCTGTCAGTTCTCCTTCTAAGCAAAATGAACAACCAAGTGCACAACTCAGTGTTCCATCCACTGGGAGCATTTCCCTTCACCACTGTTGTTCAGCGACATTCTGGAAAGTGGATGCAATGCCATAGCTGCCCACATTCAGGTGGTGACTTCATATCATACAGAACCGCCTGTAAAACACCAGAGTTTCCTCTTCCTCAATCAGTGGACTGTAAGGAACTCCAAAGAAGCCACAGCTCTGGGCTGGGAAAAAGAAAGTAATGTAGCAGGGTGGGGGCCATGGGCATTTGGGTCACTACCTCACACAACTTACTTATGCCTTCAGGACCTACTTAGACCCTTTCTCATGTATACCATTTCCATTTTATGATGGGGTGCTGTAGTACTTACAAACTTTATGGCTTCATGGTTCAGACAACACCCAGCTCATGATATGCAACTCAGTCCTCAAGGTAACTAGGAGACCCATGGCTAAGTGTTCAGTCTCCACTAAGGCCCAGTAGCAGGCCAAATGCTTTTTCTCAAAAGGTGTGTAGTTATCTGCAGAGGTTGGCAAGACCTTACTCCAAAGTCTTAAGGGCCTGCGTTATGATTCACCTACAGGGACCTGTCAAAAGCACCAGACAGTAACTGTATTTGCCACTGACACTTCCAGCACCTTTAGATTTGCTGCATCATATGGTCCAAGTGGCAGAGCATCTTGTACAAGAAACTAAACCTGATGTGGAACTACTTCTTGTCCAGGTCCCCACTCAAAACTAGAAACTTTACTAGTCACTTGGTAGATGGGCCAGACAAGCAGACCCACGTGGGAAATTTTTGCCTCCAAAATCCAAAGGGAACAACTACATGCTGTGTCCATTTTATGGTCATAGGAGGGGACAGTTGCAAAACTTTATCCTTCACCTTGGAAGGGATGTCTCAATATGTTTCATACCATGGGGCACCTCAAAATTTCACTGAGTTAGAGGCCCATGGATTTTTGTTGGATTTATCTCCCATACCTGACATGCAAATGCTTTACCAATAAGTCTAGGGTAGTTGATAGTTCTTGCTCACTAGTTCCAATCAACATGATATCATCAATATAATGGACCAGTGTGATGTCTTGTGGGAAATGATCAAAATCTCTTCAGACAAGATTATGATAGGTATGGAGAGTTGATATACCCCTGAGGCAGGACAGTGAAGGTATATTTATGGCCTTATCAGGTGAAATCAAACTGTTTCTGCTGGCTCTTACTAGTAGAAATTGAATAAAAACAATTTTCCAGATCAATAACTGCATACCGGGTACCAGGAGATGTGTTGATTTCTTCAAGCTGTGATACCACATCTGGAAAACAGCTACAATTGGAGAGACCACCTGGTTAAGTTTACAATAATCCACTTTCATCCTCCAAAGTCTCTGTTTTCTGCACAGGCCAAATAGGAAAGTCTACTTATAGGGGATGTGGTGGGATTCATCACTCCTGTATACTTCAAGCCCATAATCGTGACACTAATCTCTGCAATTCCTCCAGAAATCTGGTGCTGCTTCTGATTTACTATTTTTCTAGGTAGGAACCATTCTAGTGGCTTCAACATGGCCCTTCCCAACGTAGTAGCCCTCACTCCATGAGTCAGATAACCAATGTGGGGATTCTGCTAGTTGTTCAGTATGCCAACCCCTATTATGCATTCTGGAACTGTGGAAATAACAACAGAATGGGTCCAGGGACCCAATGGGCCCACTGTGAGATGGGCCTGAGCTAAAACTCCATTGATCACCAGACCTCCATTACATGCCCCTCTGGTGGACAAGAGTGATGTTTTGGGTCTCCTGAGATTAATATCTCTCCGGAACCTGTGTTTAATAATCTCCCAAATATCTGATTAGTTCCTTTTTCCCTAAGGCACAATTACCCTGGTGAAAGGCCACATGTATTTGGGGAAGGTTGGGATGAAGATTAACAGTATGTATCTGTGGCAGTGTAACAGGGGCCTTCTGTAAAGGGACCTTGCCTTCCCTTCATTCTATTTCAAATATGGGAATTGATTAAGGGGCAGTGACTCTCTGTTTTATAACTCAAGCTAGACTTTCACTCACTTGACTCAGAATTCTTATGCTTGTACAACTCAAAGAAAAATTTAGTAGGTTGCCCATCTATTGTAGTTGTAGTTATTCCATGATCTGCTGGCCAAGGGCAGAGGTCTCTGCAAGTCAGAGTATTTTGGCTGCTACTTTGTGTCTGCTGTCCATCATGATAGCCATGCTCAACTTGTCTTTGATGACTAAGTGAAGCCACATAGCTTCTGTCAACTCAGTATCTAATCATCCCCATTTTATTTAAGGAATCCAGCTCAGTGTCAGCAGTTCCCACAGTAGGATGGAAACAGCTCTTCAGGGATGATAGAGCTAGTCTCACAAATTTATTCCCAAAGTTCTGGTAAAAGGTGTGTCCTCTGGAGTTTATGGGGGTATATGAGCAGGGCTTCTATGTTAAATCCACTATAAGATTATAATCTCACTAAGCCTTTGGATTCAGTCTTCTACATTATACCAGGGCAGATCTGGTATTTCAAACTTAGGTCATGTCAACCACTTTTGATCCATGTTTCAGTCAACCATCCAAACAAACTGTTAATGCACTTTCTATCACCTCAAGCTACAACATTGAATCCAGAATCTTCGCTTAGTTTGCCCATATCAACAAATTCAGCCTGATCCAGCATTATATTTCCTCCACCTTTTTCCACATACTTAATATACATTACAAACATATTCTTCTGATTTATTTCTATTTAAATTGGAAAATGCATTCAGTTCTTTTGGAGTATAGAATGGGTCACTTTGTACCTCACCTTTCAGGGTCTATTGGAACTTTAGTCTACTTACAGCTGTGGAAAAGAGGGGAGGTAGGGGTTGGTCATGAAAGAATTAGAAGTGTCTTTCAAACCATTTCCTTGCAGTTTCAGATGATGAAACAGGACTAATCTCTCTAGAAAGAGGAGTCAGATCTGTTTCCCCAGGTGAAGTGATTACATGTCTAACAGTCACTGAAGGGTTAATCTCATCAGCTGAATGTCAAATGGCAGACTCCTCCCAGAAGTATGGAGATTGGGTTGCTGCTTCATCAGAGCAGATGGGAAGTGGAGTGACTGTTTCCTCAAGGCAGACCAATAAAGGTTTATGTAGAAAAGACTCAATGAAATCTGTGGATCAATGTTCCCACTGCCATCATTATGAACCCATATGTCTTCATGCTAATTTTGAGGACCCCACTCTTTTCCAATTAATGCCTTCACTTTAACATCAAGCACCGTGCAAGGCTGAGACTTCAGTTTACATTGTAAGTCTGCTACTTGTACAATGAAATTCTGGGTCTCGTTTTCAGAGATCTCAAGTCTGTGGCCACAGGAAATAAGATTTTCCTTCAGAGTATACATAGAAACTTTTCAACTTTCATACAACACTTAAGCTTCAAATTTGGAGCCTTCAGCTCATGCCTTTCCTTTATATCTGTATCCAGAGTGTTTAGAAATAACCAGTGAACATCATACACTTTTTTAGCTCCACAACTCTGTTAAAGTGTCAAAAACAGTCACCCATAGCCTTGCCTAATTCATGCATGCAATTAGTAGAATCAGATGGTGATATTTTGCATATTTCTATTGCCAATTCATGCCACGGACAGTCAGTGCCATCTTGGTCATTGGAAATAGAGTCATCACTGCCTTTGCATCTAATTAGAGTAAAAAACAATTGTAAATGCACATTTTTAAGGTTCAATTTCTTAAGAACCACTCCCAGGACCAAGCCTTATAAGTCAGGGTTCTATAGAGAACTAACAGTGGATATGTGTAAATATAAGATTTATAAAAGTGTCTTATACAACCACCAGGAATGCAAGATTACAAAGTCTGCAGGGCAGGCCTCAAGCTTGGAGATCCAATGAAAGTCTTCAATGAACTCGCCAGGAGATGCTGGCTGCCTGAAACAGAAAGACAGAGAATCTCACTTTTGAATCCTACTTGAAAGCCTTTGATAATTAAGTTGTCATTCATCGCCAAAAATGCTTCCCTTAGCCCAATGCAGATGTAAGCAGCTATGGATGCAACCAATTTGCTCATAACTTAAGTTCACGAAATGTCTTCACAGAAGAAGATAGGCCAGTCCATGCTTGACCTGACAACTTCGCACCACAACTAGCTAAATTGACACATGACTTAACTATCACATTATACAATAAATGGTTCACAGTATCACATTATAGGTGTGCATTCATAACACCAATCAATTATGAAACATTTTCATTACTCCAAAATAATAATAAGAATAAAAGTGAACAAGAATACACGAAACATTCCATATCCCTTATTACTAATTTTACTTATTTATTTACCTGTTTGTTGGTTTGATTGTTATCCTTATTTTCTTACTCATTTTTTCATACACTGGATAAACAGAGTTAATCACAGCGTTAACACAATCACATGGTCACACCATAAGAAGTGTTTAGGACAGTGCAACAGTGGCTCAGTGGCAGAGTTCTTGCCTGCCATGCTGGAGACCTGGGTTCAATTCCTGGTGCCTGTCCATGCAAAAAAAAAAGCTGTTTAGTTATACAGTCATCTACAAGAATTAAGGCTACTGGATTATGGTTCAACAGTTCCAGATATTTCCATCTACCTATTCTAATACACTAAAATTTAAAAATGATATCATATAATACTGGAGAATAACCTCTATAATACTTCTCTACTCTCTTTGAAATCCCTCAGCCACTGAAATTTTATTTCATTTTATTTCTCTCCCCCTTTTTTGTCAAGAAGACATTCTCAATCCCACAATGCCATTCTCGGTCTCATCACTGAGAGTCATGTCCCATGTTGCAAGGGAAACATACACCCCCTAGGATTCATGCACCACGTTGGGGGGTAGGGCAATAAGTTTACTTGTAGAGTTGGCTTAGAAAGAGGGGCCACATTTGAGCAACAAAATGGGTTATCTGGGGGTGACTCTTCACCATAATTATGAGTAGGTCTTGCTTCTGCTCTGCAAGAAGAAGTTTCATAAAGGCAACATCCACTTTCAAAGCCTTTGCCTATTAAACTGGTAGTCCATAGTGCTTGTAAGAATACTGGGAATTCTCCAGGAAGAGGTTTATTATTTTCATATTTTTCCCAAGTCCCTTTAGGAGACTTTATTAATACATTTTATTTTCTGCACAAATTGCTCTGGTATGTGTCAAGTCATCACAATAACTCCTACAAATCTGTTCTAGTTTGCTAGCTGCCAGAATGCAATATACCAGAAACGGGATGGCTTTTAAGAAAGGGAATTTAGTAGGTTGCTAGTTTACAGTTCTAAGGCTGAAAAAATATCCCAGTTAAAGCAAGTCTATAGAAATGTCCAATCTAAGGCATCCAGGGAAAGATACCTTGGTTCAAGAAGGCCAATGAAGTCCAGGGCTTCTCTTTTAAGTGGAAAAGCAGATGGCAAACACAGACAGTTTCACTCTCATCTGTAAAGGCACATGGTGAACACAGTCAGGGTTCCTCTCTCATCTAGAAGGGCACATGGTAAACACAGCATCATCTGCTAGCTTCTTCTCCTGGCTTCCTATTTCATGTCCCCTGGAAGCATTTTCCTTCTTTATGCCCAAAGGTCACTGGCTGGTGGACTCTGTTTCTCATGGCTATGCCATTGTGCACTGCTCTCTCTGAACCACTCATTCTCCATAATGTTTCCTCTTTAAATCAAGACCCACCCAAATGGGTGGAGACACATGTCCCCTAATCCAGTTTAACAACCACTTTTGACTAAATCACATCTCCAGGGAGATGATCTAATTACAGTTTCAAACATAGAATACTGAATAGGGATTAGAAGAAACGGTTGCCTTTACAAAATGGGACTAGAATTAAAACATTGCTTTTCTAGGGGACATACATCCTTTCAAACCAACACATTCCACCCTCTGGACCCTTAAACAGACATGTTTTCCCCATACACAAAATACATTAATTTCATAACAATATCAGAAATCCTTAAACAATTTCAGTAGCAACACAAGTGAAATACAAACTCCTATCAAAGTTAGTAACAGACATAGTCTGTTCTAAGGCAAAATTATCCTCTGTCTTTGGAACTATAAAAACTCAAAACAAGTTATTTGCTGCCAACATACAAAGAAGGAACAGTTATGTGATACATAGGCACATTTCCATGGGGAGGAAAGAACACAGGGGTAACAGGACCCAAGCAGTTTTGAAAACCTGCAGGGCAAAATCAGTTAGATTTCAAAGTCTAAGTGAGAGTCATTCATCTTTGGGGCTTTAGAAAGTGGCAGTCCCACCCTTTTCAAAGGGCCTATGCAGTGGCTTGCCTCTCTTTGAATGCAACCTTGGGGAACTTTGGGGAGACCACCTTTTTCTCAACTCCACCATCTCCAAGCATCGGGGCTACACCCCGGCTCTCTGCCATCTTCAGGGCACAAGCTCAACTCCTCCATGTGGTGGCAGTCAGGCTCTCCCCAAACCACAAGGAATGTGCTTCACCCTCTCCAAGGCCTGAGGAAGAATGACTCTTCCACTGCAATAAGGTGGAAGTCCCATCCTCTGCCTTTGGGGCAAACTCACCCTCTCCTTGTGCTTGGGTGGGTCTGCTCTTCTGGCCCAAGGCTTCTTGACTTCAGACCTCAGCCTCCATGATTTTGCCTCTGAAGTTATTTTTCCTCCAGTGTGTCCCTTCTCTGAAACCCCCAGTCCAGACTGGCAGTGGCTCTGTTTATGCAGGTCCCACAGCACTCTCATTGGCTTTCTAGGCAGTAGCCTTGGATTATATCCATCAGACATAAGGAGTTTCCACAAATCCTTCCTGGATAACTTCATGTCTGATCCTGGCTTTCTCAGAAACAGCTGCCCATTTCCACATCTGGCCAAATCCTCACATGGAACACTATTCTCTGGTGGCTCCCATCCTGGAAGCCCAGATTTTCCAGAATATCAATTTCTGGTTTCTTTGTACCCAAGAGTTCAGTTTTCAGCTTATCTCCCTCCTGCTGCATTTCACTATAAACTGTGAGGAGAAACCAGGCTGCACTTTCCACATTTAATTTGGACATCTCTTCTGGTAAATATCCAAGTTCATGGCTTTTAAAATCTGCCTTCCAGCCAAAGTCACTAGTCAATTTTGCCAGATTAGCTGCCATTTTAAAACAAGGCTCACCTGCCTTCCAGATTATAACATGTGCCTCATTTCTATCTGAGACTTTATCAGAAATGTCTTTAGAGTTCACATTTCTACCAACAGTCTCTTCAAAGCATTCTAGGCTTTCTCTATCAAGGTCCTCACAACTCCTCCAAAATCTTCCCCTTATCCACTTAGAAAGTCATTCCCCCTCAACATGTTTGGTATTTGCAAACCACAGCAGCACCCACTCTCCGGTACCAAAATGTGTCCTGCTCTCTCTGAATCTCTCTTGTTCTCCAAAATGTTTCCTTTTTTATAGGACTTCAGAAACTAATCAAGATTCACCCAAATGGGTGGAGACACATCTCCCCTAATCCAATTTAACAATCACTGTTGACTAAATCACATCTCCAGGGAGATGATCGAATTACAGTTTCAACATACAATATTGAATAGGGATTAGAAGAAATAGTTTCCTTTACAAAATGGGACTAGGATTAAAACATGGCTTTTCTAGGGTATATACATCATTTCAAGCCAGCACAAAACCAAAAAGATCTCACTCTCTATTTAAAATTCTATGTAAGGATGGTGTTTGACTAAATTAACCAAACAAGTAAAATTAGATAGTAAGCTACAGAAACTGTAAATTTCACACCAAATAAATATCTCTTCCTTAGGTCTGACACAGTAGTGGATGTTTTAAAACACAGTCAATATCACATTTGGATACCTTTTATTTCCTTATCTTTTCTTTATCTAATTGCTCTAGCTAGAATTTCTAGCACAATGTTAAATAACAATTGTGACAGTGGATATCTTGTCTTTCCCTTTTTAATATGAAACCTTTCAGCCTTTCCCCATTAAGTATGAGATTAACTGTGGGTTTTTCATATATCCTCTTGATCATGCTGAGGGAGTTTCCTTTCATTCTTATCTTTTGAAATGTTTCCATCAAATAATTATGTTGAATTTTGTCAGATGTCTTTTCTCCAGGAGTTGAGATAATCATGTAGTTTTCCCCTTTGATTTATTGAGGTGATTTATTACTTTAATTGATTTTCTTGTGTTTAACCAGTCTTACATACCTGGAATAAAAGGCACTTCATCATAACATATATTTGCTGAGAACCTTTGCATCAATATTCATTAAAGACATTGCTCTGTAATTTTCTTTTCTTGTAGTTTCTTTGTCTAGTTTTGGCATTAGAGTCATGGTGGTTTCATAGAAAGAGTTAGGTTGCTTTCCCTCCTCTTGAACTTTTTTGAGGGGTTGAGTAGGGTTGGTACTATTACTTTCCTGATTGCTTGGTAGAATTCAAATGTGAAACCATCTCATCCTGGAATTTTCTTTATTGAGAGATTTTTTGACAACTGATTCAAACTCTCTACCTTTGATTGATTTGTGGAAGTCTTCTGTCTTCTTGAGTCAATGTTGGTCACTCATGCTTTTCTAGGAAGTTTTCCAGTTCCTCTAAGTTGTCTAGTTAGCATACAGTTGCTTATAATACCCTCTCATTATCTTCTTTATTCCTGCAGTGTCAGTACTTATGACCCCCACCCATATTTTATTTTATTTATTTGCATCCTCTCTTTCTTTGTTTCTTTGTCATCCTAGCAAAGGCTCCATCAATTTATTGATTTATTTTCTCTTTATTCATTCTCTCTATTGTTTTCATGTTCTCAATTTCATTAATTTCTGTACCAATCCTTATTCCTTTATTCTATTTCCTTTGTGTTAGTTTGCTGTTCTTTCTCTAGTTCCCTCAGACAAGCAGTTCTGTCTTCAATTTTCATTCTTTCTTCTTTTTAAATATAGGTGCTTAGTGCAATACATTTACCTCTCAGAACATCCTTTGCTGCAAACCATAAATTTTTATATTTTGTGTTTTCATTTTCATTTGATTCAAGATATTTTCTGATTTCTATTGTAATTTCTTCCTTGACCCACTGGTTATCTAAGAGTGTGTTCTTTAGCCTCCATATATTTGTGAATATTCCAGCCTTCTGTCTTGTTGATTTCCAACCTCACACCATTATGACCCAGAAAAGTGTTTTCTATAATTTTGATCCTGTGATTTTTATTGAGAGCTGTTTTTGACACTGCATGTGGTCTATCCTGGAGACTGACCCATGGACAGTTGAGAAGAATGTATATCCTACTGTTGCAGGGTGTGTGGGGAGCAAATGTTCTGTAAATATCTGTTAAATATAGTTCATTTATCATATTATTCAATATCTCTGTTTCCTTATTCATTGTCTGTCTAGATGTTCAATCCATTGATGAGAGTGATGTATTGAATCCTCCAAATATTATTGTAGCGATGTCTACTTTTCCCTTTCTGCTGATTTAAAAGGATGCATGCCCCCTAGAAAAGCCATGTTTTAATCAAAATCCCATTTCATAAAAGTAGAATAATCCCTATTCAATACTGTATGTTTGAAACTATAATCAGATCATCTCCTTGGATGAGGTGTCTTGGTCAAGAGTGGTTGTTAAGCTGAATTAGGTGATGACATGTCTCCACCCACTTGGATAGTTCTTGATTGGTTTATTGGAATCCTATAAAAGAGGAAACATTTTGGAGAATGGGAGATTCAGAGAGAGCCGGAAATGCTGCAACACCACAAAGCAGAGAGTCTACCAGCCAGCGACCTTTGGAGATGAAGAAGGAAAATGCCTCCTGGGGAGCTTCATGAAACCAGAAGCCAGGAGAGAAAGCTAGCAGATGATGCCATATTTGCCATGTGCCCTTCCAACTGAGAGAAGAGTCCTGACGATATTCGCCTTCTCACTTCAGAGAGAAACCCTGAACTTCATTGGCCTTCTTGAACCAAGGTATCTTTCCCTGGATGAATGTCTTAGATTGGAAATTTCTATAGACTTGTCTTAATTGGGACATTTTCTCAGCCTTAGAACTGTGAACTAGCAACTTATTAAATTCCCCTTTTTAAAAGCCATTCTGTTTCTGGTATATTGCATTCTAGCAGCTAGCAAACTAGAACACCCTTCATTGCTTTCAGTGTTTGCCTCATGAGTGTTAAGACAGTCTGGCTTGATACCAGAATTGGTACCCAGTTTTATGTGCCCCTTTCCTTGTGACTCAACCTTTTTCCAGTTCTGAGCTCAGGTAACTTCAAAAGCCACTGATGTTTCATCAGCCCCAACTCCCTGCTGGGGAGAGATGTCCCAGTTCTTTCTTGACTTGTGGATTTATCTATGCTCAAAGCTACAAGCAAATCTGAATTTGTGAATCAAAGCCACTGTTTGAGCTGGGTTGAATTCCCCTTCCCTTACTCTTACTAGAGAGGACTTCTATTTCCCTCTGGGGAGAGACTCCAATACAGCCAGGAATGTCAATAGGGGAGGAGCAGCAGCCTACACAGCCTGGAAGACTTTACTTATAGTACTGTGCTACTGTGATCTGTGCCCTTCCACCTGTTCCAGGTTGGTGTATGATGTATGTCTGATCACAGAAGTCCCCCAATAGTTCTTCCAAATGCTTCCTAGCTATTAATCAGCTCCCCTGGAGGATTAACTGAATCCCACACTTCCCTATGCCATCTTCTTGCATAGGAATTTTATAATTCCATGCCATTCAATAGATTCACAATGTTGTCTAACAATCATCACTATTCCCAGAATTTTTTTAACATCACAAACAAAAATTCTATATCCATTAAACAATAACAGTCCATTCTCCTTCATGCAGTCCCTGGAAACTTCTCTTCTACTCTCTCTCTCTGAATTTGCCTATTCTTGAATACATCATTAAAGTAGAATCATACAACATTTGACCTCTAGTGTCTGGTTAAGTCACTTAGCAGATGTTTTCAAGGATCATGTTGTAGCATGTAGCAGAACTTCATCCCTTTTTGTGGATGAATAATGTTCTATTGCATGTATATACCATTTTCCCTTTAATTGCTCATCTACTGATGAACACTTTTTGGTGATTGTTGATAATTCTGCTATGACCATTGGTATACAAGTATTTGTTTGAGTCTCTGTTTTGAATTCTTTGGGAATATAGCTAGGACTGGAATTGCTGGATCATATAATAATTCAATATTTAAATTTTCAGGAACTGCTAAACTGCTTTCCTCAAGGCTACATCATTTTACAATCCTATGAGGAATGTATGAGAGTTCTGACTTTACCACATCCTCATCAACCCTTGTTATTTTCTGTAACAACCATCCTGGAAGGTGTGCAAGGGTGTCTCATTTTGGTTTTGATTTGTATTATCCTAAAGATGAAATATGTTGAACCTATTTTCATGTGCTTATTGGTCACTTGACCATCTTCTTTGGAGAAGTGTCTATTCAAGCCCTTTGTGCATTTTGGAGAGCTTGCTTGTGTTTTGTTATTAAGCTATAGAAATTCTTTATATATTCTGTACATTAATCCCTTATCAGCTATATGACATGCAATTCTTTTCTCCCAATTTTCAGGTTGTCGTTTCAATTTTGTGAAGGTATCCTTTGAAGCATAAAAGTTTTTAATTTTTCTAAAGTCCAGTGTGCTGATTTTTCTTATATTGCCAATGCCTTTGTGCCATGTCTAAGAATTCATTGCTAAATACTCGGGCACGAGGATTTTCCCCTCTATTTTCTTTCAAGAGTTTTATAATTTTATTTCTTAAATTTCAGTCTTTGATCCATTTTCTGTTAATTTTTGTATGTGGTATAATGTAAGACTTCAACTTCCTTCTTTTTGCATGTGGATTTTCTATTTTCCCTGTAACATTTGTTGATAAGATGGTCCTTTCCCCATTTTTGAATGATGTTGACACTATCAATGGAAAAATAGCAAACTAAGCTGCAAGGCAATAAAGACATTAATTTGACATCTTTGAGTTGCAATGGAAGCACAGATTCAGGTAGCAGCCCAAATCGTGTCCCATCTTGGCATTTTTATTGAAAGATATTAAAAGGAAAAGATTACATAAGTTAGTGGTTTATGAATATTTGGGATACTTTAATTGTCATTCAGATTAATTAATTAGTTAATTCAAATAGCTGAATTCATTATTTGGTTTATTTTATGGGCCATATTTCCTTGGGATTTTTGAAGAACATTCTTGTTTGAGTTTTCGCATACTTGGGCAGTTTGTGGATATCTCGCTGAGATCTTCCTAAGTGTAACCTCCAGAATGACCTCTTGAAACTATTTTGAATCTCTTAGCCGTAGTAACTCTATTTTTTTTTTTATTTCTTTTAACTGCACTCTTGTTGAAAGTCAATTGGCCATGTATGTGATGATTTCTTTCTGTGTCTTTTCCATTCCAATGGTCTATTTGTCTATCCATATGCCAGTACTCCACTGTTTTGATTACTGTCTCTTTGAAATAAAGAAGTGTGAGCCCTCCAAAATACTTTGTCAAGATTGTTTTTGTTGTTTGGGAAGCCTTGCAATATACATGAATTTGACAATCGTATTTTCTATTTCTACAAAAAAAGACTACTGAGATTTTGATAGGGATTGTATTCAATCTGTAGGTTGCTTTGGGTAGTGCTGTTACTTAAACTATTAAGACATTGAAACTATATGTTCATCATGGGATATTTTTCCACTTTTTAATCTTCTTTAATTTCCTCATCAGCATTTTGTAGTTTTTAAAGTTTGCTTTCTTGAATACAGTTCTGACTAATTATTTTATTCTTTTTGATGGTATTGTAAATAGAATTGTTTTCTTAATTTTCTTTTCAGATTTTTCACTGATAGTGTATGGAAATAAAATTGATTTTTGCATGCTGATTTTGCATCCTGCAACTTTGCTGAATGAATTCATTGCCTCTACAGAACACCTATTGAATCAATAAGAAAAAGGCAAACCATTCAATGGAAAAATGAGCAGAAGAAATTTACTAGAAGAAGAAGGAGAAATGATCCATAAGGATAAGAAAAGTTACTAAACCTCATTGCAAATCAGGCAATATCTATCAAAATTCCAGAGATACCACTTTAGATGGGCTATTTTGGCAAAAATTTAAAAGCAGCACAATACAAGCAAGAATAAGGATCAATAGGAATTTTCATTCTCTGTTAACTGAATGTAAATTGGTACAATTACCTTGCAGCATAGTTTTGCATTAATCTCAATGCCACAGAGGCACATATAATATGCCACAGAAAACTTCCACTTGAATACACTTGGAAGACTAATGTGCGTCTGTGCTGGTTTGAAACTGTTATGTACCACAGATAAGCCAGGTTCTTTTAATGCTAGTCCAATCTTGCAGGACAACCCATTTGTAGGGTAAGATCTGTTGATTAGGTTGTTTCTATGAAGAAGACCCACCCAATCATGGGCATGAGCTTTGATGAGATTATTCCCACCAAGATGTGACCCCACCCATTCAAGGTGGGTCTTGATTAGTTTAACTGGTGCCCTTTAAAAGGAGACACTTTGGAGAAAACACAGATGCTTGGATACCCAACACAAGAGAAGCAGAACCAATATGTAGAGGAGAGAAATGAAACCAATAGACAAACATTTGGAGATGCTTACCTAAGAGATGAAACCCAGAGTTTACCCCATAGAGCTAAGTGAAGGCCCGCAGAAGTTCAGAGAAGAAGCCACCTGAGCCAGGTGCTGAATGAAATGAAACCCAGGAGCAAAGAGCCAGTAGATATCATCATGTGACTTCACATGTGACAAAGAAATCCTCGAGGTGATTAGCAAGCATTTCTAGAGTGAAGATATACTCTTCTTGATGCCCTAATTTGGACATTTTCATGGCCTCACAACTGTAAATTTGTAACCCAGTTCCCTTTGTATAAACCAAACCTTTTCAGGTATATTGTATTCTGGCAGCACTAGAAAACTGAAACATATTTTGGTACTAGCGAAGTAGGGTGCTGCATTTGCAAATGTCAAAAATGCTGGAACAGCTGTTTTAAATGGATAAGGGGGGAATCCAAGAAAAACTGAGATGGTGAATAGGACACACCTGGATTGCTTTGAATAAATTGTTGGTAGATGTATGGGCACTGTACATTCTTCCAACGATCATAGACAGAAATAATGAATGTGTCATTGCAAACTGGAAGAAAGGTGATCCACATTTTAAAGTGGCAGAGTATATGACAAAATTGAGAACTGATATTGAAGAGTGGATATAATTTTAAAATGACAATCTGGGATACCTAGCTGAAGAGATTTCCAAACTAAATGTGGAAAAACAATCTGGCTATTCATTGCAGCTTATTGTAAAATGCCACAGGAAAGAGATCAGCTGAGAACTGAACTCTTGGGTGTAAAAATAAACAGAAATGAATGGTCTGGAAAACTGTGGGCTTCCAGAAACTGAAAATCCAGAGGCTAGTGCCCCACATGAGGATTTATCCAAACATTGCAGCAGTCAACCATTACAAGAGAAGAAAAGGCTGGAAATGGAGTTATCCATAAAGAATTTGTGGAAAGTCTATTGTCTGATAGATTTGACCCCTGCATGTGACCTGCCAAGTCAACAAATTGTTTGTGAAATCTGTATAAATGGAACCATTGTCAGCCTGGACTAAAAGGGACATATTGAAGCAAAAATTACTTTGAAGACAAAACCATGAAGCTTGGATCTGTAGCCAGAAATCTCAGGCCAAGAGAGCAGATCCATCCATGCATGTGGAGAGAGTGAGTTTGCCCCAGGGACAGAGAGTGGGCCTTCTGTTTCATTTCTCATGAAGATTGTTGCCTCCTCAACTTTCAGACAGGGTGGAGCACATTTCTCATGGATTGGGGGGAGACTGACTGTGGTCTCATTGTTCTGAGTGGGTTGAACATGTACCCCAGAGGTGACAGAGGATCTGATTGCTGCCACAATGCTTGGAGAGGGTAGATGGAAGAGTAAGGTGGTTTCTTCAGTGCTCCCCAATGTTACAACCCACATCTCACTGTTTAGGGAGAACCCAGTCACTGTGTAAGACCTTGGAAAGGCTGGGAGTGCTGTTTTCTCAAGGTCCAAGGATAAATGACTCTAATGGTGTTTGCCTTGCAGGTTTTAGGAACTCTTTGGGACCTTTGACTCCTCTTTTCTTTCTTACATCACACTATATAAATGGAAATATTTATCCTATGCATGCCCCTCCTTTGCATATTACAAGCAGATAACTTCTTCAGATATCCAAAGTCATAAGGGAATTTTGCCTTAGGAGAGTCACTGAATTTGATGAGATTTTGTACTATTTCTCTGTATTGTACTTGCATTATACTGAAATCGTTTAAGACTTGTGTAGTATTGTGATGGAATGACTGTACTTTTATATGGAAAGAACATGTCTTTTTGGGGGAAAACAAATGACTCTCTGGTTAACTCTGGATTTCATCTCTTTGCATCTCAAAAATCTGTGTCTTGGTTTCATTTCTCTGCTCTCCATGAAAGTTCTGCCTTTCTGTATCTGCTCTCCAACCATCTGTTCTTTCTCCAAAATGCCTTCCTTTTAGAGGAGGCCATACTGTTTTAACCCTAATCCATCTTGTGGAGGCAGACCTATTGTATGGTGGGATCTTTTGATTAGGTTGTTTCCATGAGATGTAAGACACCCAACTGTGGGTGTGAATTGTGATTAGATTATTTCCATGGAATTGCAACCCCACCCTTTCAAGGTGGGTCTTGTTTGGTGGAGTGAAGTCATTAAAGGAGCTCACAGAGAGAAAAAGAGCTCAGACATAATACAAAGAGCAGACCATCTGGGCTGATAAGTCATGACATTTTACTGGGTGGCTTGGCCACATGTTTTCACTTTTTCTTCTTGCCTGGTTCAATGTATGTGGGAGGTCACTGGCTAAATCATCTATGAATATGCTTTATGCTTTACCTCGTGTTTTGGTTTTTTATTTCCATAAGTAGAACTGAGAAGATCTGGTTAAACAAATTATTATATTATTGTCTAATATTATGCAGATTAGTTGTTGACAGAAGGTTAGAAAAATACTCTAATTTTTATAACATTTTTAAACACTTTTATGCAACTTAAAATGTATCAACTGAACTTTATTTTTAGCACTTCATTTTTATAAAGTTGCAGAACAAATGTGCAACTGTTTGGAATAAAAAGATATTCTCTAGAGTTGACTTTGAGAAAGCAAAATGTTGCAACTTGTCAGGTTTAAAAAGACATTTGGTTCCTCACTTAATAAAGCTGAGGGGAAAAAAAACAGCCTTTTCAAACAGTGAGATGATTCATTTTTCTTACACAACCAAAGACATGATAAAGTTAACAGAATGTACAAGAAGTTATTTTGATAAAACAGACTCTCTGCTTTTTGCACAGATTATTTAGAAAAGGCTTTTATAACTTTTCATTAAAACAGGCTAATAGTCTAAAAAAACTTTGTCACTTTAGCAGAGAGAAAACTAAATTTATTTTTGCATTAGTATATTACTTGATGCAAAAATATTTTTTAACTTTGACCATAATTTCCTTTTCCACACACCTTTGGTGACTTAATATACCTATTCAGGCTTTGTCCTACACTTTCCTCATTCTCTAATAGCCACTGATTTTATCTTAAGACAAAACTACTTTCTTTTTTCTTTTAATAAAGTCGCATGTTTTATATTCTTCATACTTAAGTTACCAAAATGATTTTGGAAGCCGTCGTCAAGCAAACATTTCACCGTACACAATTACCATCAAAATTAAGCTTTTCAGAATAATGTCAAATACTTAAAACATTCTAGGCAATGTGTTGTTTTTTTTTTTTTGGATACATGGTTCGGGAATTGAACCTGGGTCTCCCACATGAAAGGTGGCATTCTAACCACTGAACTACCAGTGCACCCTTAAGCAATGCATTTTTGACAAGTAATTTTACAATTTTTTAACAGGAATTATCAATTTTTCAACATTTTTCAATAATTTTTTTTACAGAACAAATCTAATTACAAGATGTAACTGAAATGTAGTTTTATTCTCAGGCTACTTTTCACTGATAGCCAATTTAGACAGTGGGAAGATTCCAATTAGCTTATGTGACCAGGCCCAGGCAGTCCTCTGGGAACTGGATAGGGACTGAGAGGAGTTCCCTGAGACCTAGATAACTTTATCAAGGTACGTCTCCTTCTGGGAGGATAGCCAGTCCTTCCAGCTGGAGTACACATTTCGACAATTTCTTACAAAGGTCACACAATGACAAAATCAGTTGAGTAGAGCACACTCCACAAATTTATCTTTTCCTTACATTTGGCCCTTAGAGTCTGACTTGTTCACAGTGTAGGCCATGGTCATTTTTGGGTACAGCCTTCTTGAAATTTTGATTGTTCAATACTATATTGAGCAGGAGTCACAATTGTTTTAACAAGAGTTTTCAGTCCCATGGGCACAACTGATAACTTTGAGCAATAGATTCTACAATTCATTTCGTGAAGGGGCTTTGGAGCCCATTTTCCATAGCACTTTATCTTAGTTCTTTAAGTACCATACAAGGGAGGGATTCATGCTGAGGTTGCCCACGTTGAATAATCACAGGGCAAGCTTGACTATCCCCTGAAGCCATGGCTTCTTTCAGATATTTTTCCATGGCCTGTCATGGCTCTTTGAGATTTTATAGGAAAGCTGGGGAGAGGTGGAAGGGATGGTTTTCCTCAACAGGGGGTGGAATGTGTAAAGGACATAAAGCAGTTTTTACAAGTCCCCATGTCACAAGAATAAATGTTGTGGTTTTCTCATCCTGCTCATATTTTCCTTTTAAAACTCTGCCTACTTGTTCCCAGAGGTCCACATCAAAGGTTACTTAATCAGGAAATCATGGGCAATGTATCTGAACCAACTGCAGAAGGGAGAGCAACTAGCTCTCTTTGATAGTATGATCAGTGGCTTTAAGGAGCTGTTGTAGAGTTTTAACATAAACACCCTGATCTTTAGAAAGTCCCATATCCATGATAGAAGGAAATCTCCTCCCTAAAACTAGACACAGTGGCAGTTCTCCCAGCCAGGTGGTGTTGTCTCTTACCTTAGAGATGAATATGGTTAATTTTTTGTCCAGATGAGTTCCACCACCACCAAATGTGTTGATTGTGCCACTTGTCCATAGATGCTGATACTCCTCACACAGGGAACCACTTACCAGTTTCTGACCAACAGAAACCATGATGACATGAAAAATTACTCCAGACACAAAGTCAAGAGAGGGGAGGGGGAGAACAACTCAAGAAATTATTCTCCCATGTTGTTTCTTACCTTGCCTTTTATTACATGCTTATCAGGCAAAGAACATTTTCAAGTAAAGAATTGAAACAAACAAGGTGAAACAGGATGGTCTAGCTGTTTTTAGCAAGAACTGATAGAGGTGGCAAGCAAAGGATTGAAACAAGTTTTGTGCAAGGCAAAGAGATTAGAGTGATTTTCTGCTCTGCTTTTTGCAAGGCATAAAGAATATTGATAGATGATTTAACCAGTGAGCTCCCACAAATGTTATCCTCTCCTATGCCTTCACGAAACTTGTGTCTCTAAGAATCTGGGAGATCTAATCTGGCTTCCCTGGGACATAATCTTGGTCTATCCTGAGTTCTCTGCTCTCTATTCAGAGTGGCAGAAGTGTGGTGCCATGCCATGCAGATCCAAGGAGACCAAGAGTGACGGGTCTCCTTGGATCAGCCCAGGATCTGCAGAGTGATACTGCCCTTGAGATGACTGGGAACTTTTCTCCATATTATGTAGAAGTCCAGTGGAAGCCAAATCAAGTCCCCCCTCCATGTACTCTTGCACCCTCTTTCTCATCAGCTCTTGGAGTCTTTCCAACACTGTTTCTTTCCTACCCTCTGGGGACCAAGACCCTTCCTTCTGATGGATACAATTTTCATGTCTTTAGAAAAAATCCTCTCCTCTGCCTTCATGACACTCTCCTTCTTTCTCCTCTACCTGATTTTCAGTGCCTTCTGAGACTGTCCATGTTTTGTAACATAGGATTCTTGGCTAAGGATTCTAGTACTAAACAAAGCGTTCTCTTTAACATTCTAGGAAGTCACCTCTTGTCCATGTTCATGGGAATTGGGTATTTTCCAATGGGAGTGTCTCCCCTCCAGACCTTGATCATTTAATCTCTAGTGAGACCTATTGTGGCTGAATATAATGCTTCCTTTCTTAAGTATGTCTGCTTGTAGTTCCTCAGGAAACTAGGGGACAAAGGGATTCCCAGGAGTACCGTTCTACACTTCCCTCAGATGGGGTGAGTGTCCCGACCTTGGTAGCATAGATTCAGACATCTCCCCAGGAGGAACATCTTGGGGATGCCCAGCTACACAACCCAGAGATTCCTGTTGACTTTCTCCCCATGTTCTCAAGACATTGGGCTGGTGATGTAGTCCTGGAGCTCATCTGGGATAGGCCTGGGAAAACATGCAGAAGTATAGGTCCAAGAATATTTCAGGAAAGGTGCTGCACAGTGTTCAAGGTCCTGACTCCTTAAGAGCATTGTCCTTGGATTCTTCCAGGCAAGGTCTGGGAAACCCCAGGAAGTGTTGTCCAGACTTCTCCTAGAAAAGTCACCTGATGACTCTCCTCCCCATATTCACAAGAGACTCAACCAGTGGAGAGAAAAAACAGCTGTGATGTGCACTGGGATGCTGAGCAGTCACTGGTACTAGTGAAATTTCTGTTTTTCTTTTTTTGGAGAAGATGGGAAATGTCAACAGCCAACATAAGTTAAAAGATGGGGAAGCATAGTCTTCCAGTGGGACTCTCAATTACAACACCATTCTCCTGTCTGTAAAGGCAGGAAAAAGCATCAGAAACTCCCTATGTTCAGGTGTTTATGGCTCTCTATCAAGACAAGGACCAGAGAGGGACTTGTTTCTTGTGTTAGGTCCACTTGCATTAGAGGAGAAAATCATCCTCATAGTTCTCTTTTAGTCAACAAAGGCAATAGAGTCAGCTGCTTGGTCAAAGGCATGAGAAAATGTATCACCAACCCAGTTAATTGTAATAAGCTAAAGGAGATTACTCAGGATAAAGAGGAAAACCTGGCCCTGTTCCAGGGGAGTTTAGTAGAAGCACTAAGGAAATATACTAATGTACGCTTGAATTTCCAGGAGTGTCAGATTTTGCTGGGCACTCATTTTTGGGCACCCCTGACAGTCAGCGAAAGCTGTAAAAGCTCTCCATGGACTCACAATGTCCTATTAATGACCTTTTAGAAGCTGACTTTTCTGTCATTACATTGGGACAAGGCTGAGGAGCAGGAAAAGGCAAAGAGGTAAGAAAAAGACCAGGGAGCCAACTCAGCTGCCTGCATTCACTGTTAAAAGTGACCTGTCCCCTGGAGGTCACCCAAATCATTCCTCCAAGCCTCAAAGGCCCTGCTTCAATTGTGGGGCCAGAAGGCCACTGACAGAAAGTGTTAGAGAACCTCAAGACAACCCAAAACTTAGGGAGCCATTAGGGCCTTGCCCCAGGTGCCACCAACATTGTCACTGGGCCAAGGATCTGACCATATCACAAATGAGGGGTGGGACAGCCCAGTTGAACCCTGATCATAGCATGTGAAGAGCACTGGGAGTGTCTGAGGCTGTTTATGACTCTGCTGACTTCCCATCTGACCATCAATCTAGAGGAACTGCCACTTTACACCTACCACCACTAAGACCTACCTAGTTATGGGAGTTGATGGAAAAGCCAAAACTAGGTCCTTGGCTACCCTTCTATTTTGTAGGCTTGAGAACATTCTAGTGTCCTATCAATTTCTCATTGTCCCCGAATATCCCAATCCCGTTCTACAGGGGGTACTTCTTCATTCTCTGATCGATCTTAAGACTATTAAACCCAGCTTAAATGGTTACCTCTTGTGTTAGTTTGCAGGCAGTTGGAATGGTATGTACTAGAACTGGAATGGTTTTTAAAAAGGGGAATTTAATAAGTTGCATGTTTACAGTTCTAGACCTATGAAAATGTCCAAACTAAGGCATCTAGGGAAAGATATCTTAATTACAGAAAGGTTGATACATCTGTCAGCTGGGAAGGTATGCTGGTCCATTGCTGGTCTCTTGCTTCTGGGCTTCATACTTTCAGCCTCTGTTCCTGTCAGGGCTGTTCCTGTCAGGACTGGCTTCTTCATGGATGGCTTTCATCTCTTGGCTTTCCTTGGCTCTCTCCAGACTTTGGTTTGCTTAGCATCTTATGACAATGTCTGCTGGGCTCCAAGTGTCTCTAAAACTCCATATCTTTGTTCTCCACATGTTTGCATCTGTGTCAGCTCTGCTTTGAATTTTCTGTTGGCTCTGAGTCTTCTGCCATTCTGTCACCACTATCATTTCTCTAGGCTCTGTTATTTCTGACTCTCTCCAAAATGTTTCCTCTTTTAAAGGATTACAGTAATTTAATCAAGAACTACCTGGAATGGGTGGAGTACCATCTCCATCTAGTGAAAGGTCACAGCTGCAATTGGATGCACCACATCTCCGTGGAAATAATCTAAACAAGTTTCCAAGCCACCATACTGAATACAGATTAAAATAGATGCCTGATCCCACAAGATTGGATAAGGATTAAAATATGGCTTTTCTGGGCTACAAAATAGTTTCAAACCAACACACTTCTGGTTACTCCCATTCCCAGTCCTAGATCTCAAGAATGCACATTTTGTGTCCCTCTTCATCCTGATTCTCAGTACCTATTTGTCTTTGAATGGCAGGGACTTATGGATGAGATTCCCACCCAGCTCATTTAATGTTGTCCAAAATGTTTCACAATTGTCCCCATATCTTTAGGAATGCCTTAGCAACAGACCTAATACTCAGCTGCTTTAAAGCACAGTCTGGCAATATGTTAATTTTATGTACTAACATATTGCTAGTATAAAAGTGAAGTTTTTAGCAGTCATTGCTATCTACAAGCACTAAAGGAGAATGGAATATTGTGAAGGGTTTAAGAAAGTAAATTGTATTTATTGTCATTCATTACTACAAACCCTAGGTGGATATACAAACTTTTTAAAAATGAATTGTATTTATTGTAGACAATGCTGACTAAAAGTGGATAAACTTGCTGAAGGGAGTATGGTTTTGTCCTAAAATATCATGGCTAGACAAGATCTGGATGAATATGATTTCTCTCTGTCAAAATAATGTCTGCTTTTAGTGGAAGTTTATAAAAAGTTTTCTTAAGCATTTAGGTACTTGTCTAGAAAGCAATTTTTTTGATGAATGAGAATAATGTTGTTGTTGATGTTTATATTAACCTTTTCATCCTTTCTATCAAAAGACAAATCTTCTCACTCTTAAAATAAGACTGTGACCAAAAAATTGTTCTTTCACCTTGTAACAGTGAGGTGCTAAAATATTTTAACTAAAAAATATTTTAAAATGTTACATAGAAACTATTTAGGAGGTATTACAGTAGTTAGAAGAGTTTTTCTATTCTTCTGTCAAGGTAAAATTATGTAAATGAAATTTTATTCATTTTAAATTCCTAGAAACTTGACAATACTCTCACTGTCCATTTTATATTCTGATTCAGATGTGTATGATGTAATAAAATGGGAAACTAACAAAATAGTTAATAAAAAGTACAAAGGAAACAAAAATTTATGAAAGCAGACTGTCCTGCATTGTTAAACTCCTCACCTCTCACCCCTTTCTTTGAGAGAGGACCCAAATATTCGTTTTCTACATGCTTGCTTAACAAATTTTCTGCCTGCTTACCCCCTCTGTGCCCTTGAATTCTTTCTATGGCATGGCCAAGAACCTAGAAATCTGAGTCCAACAATAAGAAATATTGAAGAAAAAATAGAGGTCCTGAGAGAAGTTGGGAGAGAGGGGGTGGATTATGGCAAATATACAATACACAAGATTTGACCTGATGGCCTCATTCTTTAAGAGCTTCAGAGGCAACACCCATATCATAATTAGAATGCTCACTGCTTCCTATAACCCCCTATAAAAATTTGCAATAATTTCAATCACTAACCTACAACAGCTTCTGACTTCAACTGCAAATACTACTGTAATTCAATTCAATCAATTCTGACTAAGTAGCTGGGGTGATACCAGGCTCCACAGGTTAAGAGCAATCCTCCACAAGGCTGTCCACATTGAGACATTACCCAAAAGGTTGGGTAATCCATGGGTTGTCTGTACTTCTGGCTACATATTCATGGGTTCCCACCAACCACTCTGGTTCAATAATTTACTAAAACAGCTCATAGAACTCACTGCAAGCACTGTGCCATCAATTCTCATTTTATTGTAGTTATAGGATACAAATAAGAAAAAAAACCATGAGAAGAGATGCAGATGGCAAGAGTAGGAGGGTCACAAATGCAAACATCTGTGTCCTCTCCATATAGGGTCAGAACACCGCACCCTCTTTGAACAGCAATGTATCTTATCAATCTTAGAAACTCACCCCAATTTCAAGTGTCCCAACTTTACAGGAAGTTTCAATTATGTAGGAATAACTCATGGAATCAATGCACATGAATTTGAACTCAACCTGCATGCTCACTCCCTCCCAGAGATCCAAGAAGTGAAGCTCACATTACTGGCTCAAACCCCTAATACCTCATCAGGAATTTGGCCTTTCTGGTGTGACAAGTCCCACCCTAAGAAAGAAGTCTATTGCAGGAAGGTATTTGCTGTGATTCTAAGATCAAAAGAATTGAAGCTAAATCTCCATTATTAGAAAGATCCCACAACTTCCCCCCTGAAATTTCATGTAGCATTCTGGAGTCAAATACACAATTAACCTGGGCAAAAGTATCCACTGTCATGCACACTGTGCCTTTGGGTATGGGGAGTCCTGGGTTAATTACATATACAACTTTTGGCATTTTGTGAATAAACTGTGGTCCATGCTTAAATTTTTGGTGATTCCAATGTCCCAGGGACCTAGGACTCCCAACTAACATGGTTGCATTAGCCAGAACCATGGCCGATTGACATTATTTTCCTCGATTTCTAATGCATGTGGCAACAGACAAGTGTAAGTTATTTTCATTACCTCATTATGGCTGTACAGTTGTTGATCTTTTACTCAAAAAAGAGTAAAAAATGTTGCATAGGCCCAAATATTACCAGTTCAATAAAGGGAGGAGTATCTTCTTGGGCTCATGAATTGAGGCTGGCAAGGGCCAGGTGCAACTGGCATATCCATTTCTGCAAAAAATGCTTATCACCTTTTAATTGCTCTTTTAAAACCCATTCATCCATTTAATTAATTCCATTGCTGTGGTATTGTATGTCAAATGAAAAGTCCACAAGACATCATGTTCATTAGCCCAGGCTTGGGTTAGCTGTCTGGAAGAGAGATCTCCCTATCACTGTCTACAGATGTGGAGACCCTGAAGAATTTACTGAGCTTTACTAAGCTATGTATTGTAGCTCTTTGGTTAGCTATCCCCACTGGGAAGGTCAGTAATATTCCAGTGGCTGTATCTATGACTGTAAAATCATATTTTGCACCTCTGCATAGGGGCAAGGACCTGATATAATTTACCTGCCACCTGGCGACTAGAGTCTTCTCATGGCCCATGTGAATGAGATGTTGAGGAAGTATTCTTGGGCATTGCACTGGACAGGTATCCACTACTTCTTTCAGTTGAAGTCTGGTGATAGACAGCTGGAATTGCTGGGCCAGTCTCCTCAGAGTCTAGTACTCAGTGTCCTGTTTTTCTATGCAACCATTTAGCAGCCTCATATAATGTTTACTTTAGACTACAACTTTTTGCTTAAGCATCTGCTTTAATATTGCCAGGTAAAGAATCAGTGCTATGGTCAAAGACAAAACACAGTTAACTTTTGCTTGTGACAGGGAGTCCAAATATCTTCTCACATTTCTCTTTCCCATAAGGAAGAGCACACAGTCCATTGCTCTTGCTTCCATATGGGCCATCCATACTGCCAGGACCCAGTTGTCAGCACAAATAGTTAATGCATCTCCTGGTTCCTGAACAATGACCATCCATACAGTCCTTAATTCAGGTCATTGGCTGCTTTGCTTATTCCCAGTTTCCCACCATGTGGCTATGTACTAGGTTTTACGGTTACTGCTGTGCAGGTGGCAGGCTGACCATGTGCTGATCAGGCTGGAGGTCTTTCCATTCAACTGCTTAAATATATTATGGCACTGCCCTCTCACTTCCATCATAACTGTTGAATAGTCTGAGCTCAGTCTTATATAATTTCCCTTATATGTAATACATCTCTTTTCTCTTGCTGCTTTCATGACTTTTTGCTTATCTTCAAGTTTTGACATTCTGATAAGCATATGTCCTTGACTAAGCCTATTTGAATTTATTTGATTTGGGATTTGTTTGGCTTGTTTGGTTAGGATATTTATGTCTTTTATAAGGGTTGGGAAGTTTCCACCCATCATATCTTCAACTGGCCTTCTTATTCCTTTACACTTCTCTTCTCCCTCTAGGATACCAATATTTCTTATATTTGTGCACTTCATGTTGTCTATCATTTCTCTGAAATCAAATTGCACTTTTCCCATCTTTCCTGCCATTTGTTCTTTTGAATATTTAAATTTATTTGTCGTGTCTTCTAGTTTGCTTATTCTTTCTTCTGTATCTTGAAACCTACTGTTGTGGGTCTCTAATATGTTTTTAATTTGGTCTACCATGTCTTTAATCTTTGTGATGTCTGATATTTCTCTACTTATTCTTTCAAGTTCTTCTTTATGCTCTTTTAGTGTCTTTTTATATCCTTTATGTCATTATGAAAAATCTTAACTAATTGTTCTAAATTCTGAGTCCCCTCACATGACTTAATTTGGACATTTGGCTGAGCCATATTTGCCTCTTCTTTTTGCTTCCCCAATGTCTTCTTGATGTCTTTTACCTCATTCTGACCAAGCCTATTCAGCCACTCCAAATCCTGTGTCCCCTTGGGTGATTTAATTTGGTTATTTGGCTGAGCAATATCTGTGTGGTCCTTCACATGCTTTATGATCTTCTATTATGGATAGGGCATTTTAATGTCTTAATAAGGTCGTTTTGAAGATTTATTTCTTTCCCACATCTAGGATTCTGTATCTACTTACAATAATTTTGAAGGCCCCTTTTAGATTTGTTTTGTCAGTCTTTCCCCATGAGATCAAGACCCTAATCTCAAGGGGGATGGACGTGGGTGGAATTCTAGTTAGGGTTTTGTTTGAGAGTGAGGAAGAGAGGCAGTTGGTCTTCTGGAGTTTACTCTTTTCCCCCAGCAGATGGTGTTCTTGAGCCCTCTCATCCCTTTAGGCCCTCTTGGCCCCAACTACAGATGCCAGTCAATCACATGAAAACTTGATGGAACTCTAGCCAAGGCCACCAATTCCAGCACATGCTGGAAGTCCACTAACTTCAGGGTTGGGGGATAAGTGGCATGCACCCAAATGGAGACTTCTCCTTTGCTGCCAATGGATCTAGTGGCCCCATGACTCCCTGCAGTGATGAATCCAGGATGAGGGACTGGGCATTTCAGCTTCATTGTCAAAAGTCAGTCTACAAACATCTGGAGGCCAGTCATGATGCTCAGCTCAGCAGTCTTCCTTGGCCTTTCCTCTCCATCCAAACACACCTGTACCCTTCAGAATGGATAATGGAGAAACACCAAGACCCAAACAGGTCTCTTTCACTTGTTGGTTGTTAGACTGGCACACCCATGTCTTCCCCTCCTCCCTGGAGAAGACCGTGTCAGTCCATGCTAGAAAAAAGTTTGCTTACAGCAGCACATCATAAGTTTGGGGAATAAGCACTTACCTTAACCAAGTGGAGTCTGTGCACAGGGAAAGGACATCTGTTATCTTCCAAAGTCACCACAGGGACTCCCAGTTATGAACCCAAAGGAAGAATCTTTCTAAGCCAACTTCAGGGTTAGGCAGAGTCATGACCATGCACATTCACCCCATTCTCTGTGTCCCAATTTCTCCTTTTTTTTCTGCACTGGGCCTCTCTATGCAGGGAAGAAGATGCTCCATGATCACTCGCACTCTGGAACCACTGTTCCAGCCATTTTTCTTAATGTGTCTCTCATTGTTTCATGGAGTCAGGGTGACCTCAGCCTCTCCTTCTTCACCATCTTACCAGAAGTCCATGTGGTAGGAATTTTAAAAAGACATAAATAGTATTAGTGAAGCTAGAGGAAAGTGCCTGAAACTGTAGAGCTGTGTTCCAGTAGCCATGTTTCTTGAAGATGATTGTATAATGATACAGCTTTTACAATGTGACTGTGTGATTATTAAAACCTTGTGCCTGATGCTCTTTTTATCTACAGTATGGACAGATGAGTAAAACATGTGAATTATAAATAAATAAATAATAGGGGGAACAAATGTTAAAATAAATTAAGTAGATTGAAATCCTAGTGAACAATTAAAGGAAGTGTAAGGGGTATCAAAAAAATAGAGAACAAAGTAAAATATATTAGGTAGATGGAAATACTAGCAGTCAATGAGAGGGTGGGGTAAGGGGTATGGTATGTGTGAGTTTTTTCTTTTTTCTTATTATTTATTTTTCTTGAGTGATGCAAATGTTCTAAGAAATGATCATGGTGATGAATATGCAACTATGTGATGATAATGTGAGTCACTGATAATATACCCAGAATGGAATGTTCACTTGTTAAGAAAGTTCATGTTTGTATGTTGTTACATTTTTTCAATAAAAAAAATTAAAAAGCAAAACAAAAAATTAGGGGTTCTAGAAAAAGTTAAGCGAATGTTTAATTTGGTCACTTCCAATGAATATTAGCTTGGTTGTCTTGTATTTTGCAATACTGGTACTTAAAAAGATTATACTTGCTTGGCATTTCCCAAATGTATTTTTCAGAACACTAGCTCTGGCCAAGTGCTCAATAAAATAGAGTTCCCAAATCAAATGGATTTTTATTTACCTTCTTTGAGTCTCAGAATTCACATTAGTATATCAAGGTTCTTAGAAATCCTCTGATAAACTTTTTCAACTTTGTTTATCGCACTGTTTTCTGAATCTATTTTTGAAAACCTCTTTTATATAGCATTTAATATACTGCAGTGAAAATTTACAGAGCACAATTTGGGAATAACTGTATCTAGGGACATAGAATTGTTTAAAGAAAGTTATTTTTTCTAACATGCTTTGTCGTTTCTAGAGCAAAATTGGGATGAACTTACATACCGTGTATCCAGTAGAACTTGATCACCTTAATGTTTGTGACAGCACTCCCATTTCTTAAAGCCACAACTCTACTAATAAACTGTAATTTTCTGTATAAAGAAAAGACATAGTCTGTGTTCATATCCAGTCTGTAAGGAAATGCTAATGCTCTCACATGTGCTCTTAGTAAATTTTCTGCCTGCTTACTCTCATTCTGTGCCCTTGAATTCTTCCTTGCACCAAGGCTAAGAAACTTAAAGCCAAAATCCAGCAACATTTATTGGCAAGTCATCCAGGAGACACTTCTCTCTGACTGTCTGGACTGAAACTGGTGGTGCTTCCAGTATTCCAGCTGATAGTCCATTGGGCTATCTGCTACAAAATTATAATTTTCCCACCACAGAGCTAAAAGGCCACTGCAATACTGTCTAACCAAAGAATAACTTGGAGGATAGCTAGCATTAGCCCATAAATGTAACAGACAGTTATAACCCTATCTCACAATTAAATCTCTTTTTAAAAGAGAGACTGAGTCATTTAGGTTCAGGTGTCAACTTGGCCAGGTGATGGTGCCTAGTTCTGTTGCTGTGGACTTGAGTCATTAGGATGTGAATTCATCTATGGCTGATTACATCTGCAGTTGGCTAAGGGGAGTGCCATCTGCAATAAGTGGTGTTTATTTTAATTAGCTGGAGGCTGAAAAGAGAGAGGTCAGAAGAGTCTCAACACAGTACACCCCAAGTAGCTCAGCCTACCTCCTCTTGACATTTGCAGCTCAGCACAGACATCTTGAGATGCAAAAAGAAATCACCCTGGGGAAACTGTTGGAATCCAGAAGTCAAGAGAGAAGGCTAGCAGATGTCACCCTGTGCCTTCCCATGTAACAGAACCTCAGATGAAAGTTAGCTACCTTTCCACCGAAGAGCTATAAGTTTTTAACTAAATAAATCCCCTTTTATTAAAAGCCAATCCATCTCTGGTATACTGCATTCATGCAGCTTTGGCAGATTAAAACAGAGGGAAAGTGACAAGAAATTACTTACATACAGCTCTTATGGCCTTGTATCAGGACAAACCCATGAAGCACTCTTAGAAATTGTTATGCCCAAGAAGACTAACAAATTTTGATTGAAAATCATTGTAACTACCCTAAGAAAACATTTCTAACTTTTAAAAACATATTTAATAAATTCAAGAGCATATTCTACATGTTCTGCAAAAGATGAAAGCAACATTTTACTAAAAATATTTAATAGCCACTCCCATTCATTTTTCAGGCCCTAACAGTTAAATTGCACCCCAAATTTCAAACACGAAATAAGCTATAATATTTTTTGTCTGGTGACAATAAAGATGTGTGTTTCTGTACAATATCGATTTTTTTAAATGAAGGTTTTCCCTAATGTCACAAAATGAGAGATACATAGATAGACATTAAATAATCACCATAAGACTTGGTGATGATATAAAAAATTCAATGACTGTGCAAACCTGATGTATACTGGCATAAAGTGGGAAATGTAGGCATACCACATAGGACTGTGCCAGTTTGAATCTGTTGTGTACCATAGAAAAGCCATGGCCTTTAATCCTTATTCAGTATTTCTGGATGTGACCTTTCTGATTGTTTTCAAGGAGATGTGATCCACCCAACTGTGGGTGGCAAAATTTGATTAGATTGTTTCCATGGAGATGTGTCCCCACTCATTCAAGGTGGGGTTGCTTCCTGGAGTCCTTTAAGAGAGAACCATTTTGGAAAAAGTTAGAGAGCCACCAGAACTGACAGAGCCAATAGAATAGACAGAGCCTCAGGGAAGCTGTTGAAGACTCCTGAAGAGAAAACTAGCACATGTTGCCACGTGCCTTTCCAGTTGAGAGAGAAATCCTGAATGCCATCAACTTTCTTGGACCAATGTATCTTTCTCTGGATGCTTTAGATTGGACATTTTTACAGGCTTGCTTTAATTTGGACATTTATATAGCCTTACAACTGTAAAATAACAACTTTATAAATTCATCATTTTAAAAACCATTCCATTTCTTGTATATTGCACTTCAGCAGCTTGTAAACTAAAACAAAGCCCTACTTTCAATATTTGAAATGACTGAAGGAGTAAACCACACAAGTTCTAGAGTGCTCATAGTTCCTGGGATTTTACATTCTATATGATATTAAAATATATACAAGTATTGTGCTGGGTATTTTGACACATAATCTCTCTAAATTTCTTCTCAATTGGTAAGCTTCTTGAATGGGAAGAGATGTAAAGACTAAACCACAACATTGTATGATTTCAGTAAAAGGCAATTGTTAAAAATGGTAAACCCATTTTAAATGCTGACCAGCAAAAATCTTGCTAAGTGTCCAAATAGGCCACTTGTAAACTAAACGTAGAGGTCTGCATTCTGTCAAACTTGTAGCATGGTAAAACTACTTTTCAATATGCCTATGAAGGCTTCATTAGGATTTCTGGTATACAAGGTGTCATATGAATGGCAACATGATATTTGTGGCCACTTAATTTATAATCTTGGATTCACAGACAACACGAACTTCAGTGATATTAAAACAGAATTTATGAGAAGGTAAATAAAACAGCTCTTAAAAATAAGGCATATTAACATCACCAGATAAGATGGTGCCAACACCTGAAGAGAAGTGCTAGGAAGTCTCAGAAACAGCATTCAGAGTCTCATTAGTAAAAATCCGCAGTACAGCATTCTTTTCCTAGATAAGATTCTGATGAGACTCTCTCTCTCTCTTTCTAATAAGATTCACCTCTTATATGGTATCATTACACAATAGTGGCTGAATTCCAATTAGCTTACATGACCAGGCCCAGTTTGGCCCCCTTTGAAATGGCTAGGGACTGAGAGGAACTTCCTGGGACCTAGACATCTTTATCAAAGTATGCTTCCTTCTGGGAGGATAGCCAGTGGTCCCAACTGGAGTGGATATTTCAACAATTTATTACTAAGGTCTTGCAATGGCAACATCAGTTGAACAGAACAGAGTCTGCAAATTTATCTTTCCCTTACACAGGGTTCTCTAGAGAAATAGAACCAAAAGGAGAGATCTGAAAATATGAGATTTATAAAGGTGTCTTGCACAACTGTGGTAATAGAAGACTCCAAAACCATAGGGAATGTTGTGGGGCTGGTGGCTCTAAGGAAGCATATTGATAAACTCCACAGGAGAGGCTCACTGGCTGAAGAAACAAAGAAAGAGTCTCTCTTTTTCCTAAAAAGTATTCAACTGATGGGATTACCTCATTCTGGGAGGCATGTCCTACACACAACAAGAAACATGCTACATCTCCCCAGAATAGTGTGCAAGTCTTTAGGTAACATTCACTCTTAAACTTCATATCCTATGACATAAATACCATAACATGAACAATACAACCTATATCATATGATAACAGGAAACCAAGATATTTGCTTGTGTACAATGCAAACATACTCCTAGGAAAAACAGGGAGGAAATATTCATACAGTCACAATTGTCATTTCTGTAACTGGCCATATGGTCATAGTTCATATTTATCACTACCTTCTTCTACTACCCATTCAATACCCGTTTGAAAGTATTAGGTACTTTAGAAAAGCCCTGTTTTAGTCCTGATCCAGTCTTGTGAGAGCAACAGTATTTTTAATCCTTATTCAATACTGAAGGTTGAAAATTTTTATTAGATTATCTCTATGGAGATGTGACACACTCAACTGCAGGTGTGATCTTTTGATTACATGGAGATGGGACTCCACCATTACAGGAGGGTCTTGATTAGTTTACTGGAATCCTTTAAAAGAAAAGATATATTGGAGAGAATCAGAAACAGAAATGACAGAGGCAATAAAACTTCACAGCTGAGCTGACACAGATGCTGACATTTGGAGAACAGGTAAATAGATATATAGAGACGCTTGGAGCTTAGCAGAAGTTGTAATGAGATGTTAAGTAAACCAGAACATGGCAAGAGGCAAGGGAAGCTAAATGATGAAGGCCAGCCCCAGAGAAGCAAGGTGAGGAGTTCTCACAGAATCAGAGGCTCAAAGCAATGGAGCCCAATAGCAAGGGACCAGCAGATGCCACAGCTACATGACTTCCCAGCTGACAAAGTTGTTTCCAGATGCATCAGCCTTTCTTGAGTTAAGGGGTGTTCTAGTTTGCTAACTGCTGGAATGCAATAAACCAGAAATGGAACCACTTTTAGAAAGGGGAATTCAATAAATTGATAGTTTACAGTTCTAAGGCCATGTGAATGTCCAAATGAAAGGAAGGCTGTAGAAATGTCTTATTTTAGGCCTCCAGGAAAAGAAGGCCAATGACGTTCAGGGTTTCTCCCTCAACTGGAAAGGCACATGGCAAACATGTCAGTGTCTTCTAGCTTTCTCTCTATGCTTCTTGTTTCATGAAGCTCTCCCAGGAGTGTATTCTTTCTTCATCTCCAAGGGTTTCTGGTTGCATGAACTCTGGCTCTTGTCATTCTTGTGACTCAGCTCTGCTGCTCTCCCATTTTTCTCAAGCTTTCTCCAAAATGCCTCCTCTTTTTAAAGGATTCCAGTAAACCAATCAAGACCCACCTGGATTGGGTGGAGTTATATCTTCCTCTAATGAAAGGTTAGTACCCACAAGTGGGTGAGCCATATCTCTGTGCAGATAACCTAATCAAGTTTCCAGCCTACATAAATGAATAAGGATTAAAAGAAATGGTCACTCCCATAAAGCTGATTAAGATTAAAACATGGGTTTTCTAGTGTACATAAATCCTTTCAAACTAGCACATTTCATCCTCTGGACCCTAAAATGGATGTTTTCCCATATACAAAATACATTCATTCCATCACAATATCAGACATCCTTAAACCATTTCAGTAACAATACAAATACATTAAAAAGTTAAAACCAAAAGTTAAATACAAATACATTAAAAAGTTTGAAGTCTCATCAAAGTCTGACATCAGGCATGGTCTGCTTTAAGGCAAAACTCTCCTCTGGCTCTGGGCCTGTAAAAACACAGAATAAGTTACTTTCTGCCAATATACAAAGGAGAAACAGTCATAGGATACACATTTCCATAAGGAGAAATTGGAAGGAACATAGTTTCAAAAACCTGCAGAGCAAACTCCATTAGATTTCAAAGTCTGAAAGTCATTTACCATTGGGGCTTTAGAAAGTGGCAGTCCCACCCTGCCCAATGGCCTATGCAATGACCTGACTTTCTCTGAATGCAACCATGGAGGACATTTGGGAGACCACCTTTTCTTCGATTCCACCCTCTCCAAGCATCGGGGCTGCACCCTGACTCTCTGCCATTTCTAGGACCCATGTTGAACCTCACCATGTGGTGGCAACCAGGCTCTCTCCAATCCCCAAGAAAAATGTGCTGCACCCTCTCCAAGATCTGAGGTGGTCCCTTTATTCCACTGCAGGATGGCCCATCCTCTGCCTTTAGGGCAAACTCACCCTGTCCACATGCTTCAGTGGGTCTGCTCTCTTCGCCTAAGGCTTCTTGACTTCAAACTTTAGCTTCCATGGTTGTGCCTCTGAAGTTATTTTTCCTCCAATGCATCCTTTTTCTGTCCCTCTCAGTCCCAACTGGCAATAGTTCTCTTTATATAGATCCTATAACACTCTTTTTGCTTCTATGCAGTAACCTCAGATCATGCCCATTAGACAGAAGGAGTTTCCACAAATCTTTTTTGGGAAACTCCATCTCCAATCCTGGCTTTCTCTGAAATAGCTGACTGGTTCCACATTTGGTTAAAATCCTCATGTGGGACACTATTCTCTGGGGTCTCCCTTCCTGGAAGCCCAGAATTTTCCAGAACATCAATTTCTGGTTTCTTTATACCTAAGAGTTCAGTTCTCAGCTCATCTGTTTCCGGTTGCATTTCACTATAAGCTGCAAGGAGAAATCAAGCTGAACTTTTCACATTTAATTTAGAAATCTCTTCTGCTAAATATCCATGTTCATGGCTTCTAAAATCTTCCTTCTAGACAGAACCACTAATCAACTTTGCCAGATTATCTGCTATTTTAAAACAAGGGTTGCCTTCCTTCCAGTTTACTACAACACAAGTCTCATTTCTATCTAGAACCTCATTTAGAGTCCACATTTCTGCCAATAGTCTCTTCAAACTGTTCTAGGCTTTCTTTGTCAAGTTCCTCACAGCTCCTCCAAAATCTTCCCCTTATCCATTTAAAAGCCATTCCAACATGTTTGGCATTTGCAAACCACAGCAGCATCCCATTTCTTTGGTACTAAAGTCTTTCTAGTCATTAACTACCATAATGCAATATTCCAGAAATGGAACAGCTTTTAAAAAGGGGACTTCAATAAGTTACTAGTTTATAGTTCTATGGCCATGGAAATGTACAAATTAAACAAAGTCTACATAAATGTCTGATCTAAGGCATCCAGGGAAGGATACCTTTGTTCAAGAAGGCGAATGATGTTCAGGATTTCTCTCTCAATTGGAAATGCACATGGTAAACTTGGTGATATCTGCTAGCTTTCTCCCCAAGCTTCCTGCTTCATGAAGCTCTCAAGTGGTGTATTCCTACTTCATCTCCAAAGGTCTCTAGTTGCATGGGCTCTTCATCTCCAAAGGCCTCTAGTTGCATCATTCTTGTGACTCTTCTCTATTGCTCTACCATCATTCCCAAGGTTTCTCCAAAATGCCTCCTCTTTTTAAAGGAATCCTTCTACTAATCAAGATCCAACTGGAATAAGTAGTGTCACATCTCCCTCTAGTAAGAGGTCAATACCCACAAGTGGGTTTGTCACAGCTTCAGGGAGAATATCTAATCAATTTTCCAATCTAGATTACTGAGATTGATTAGGATTAAAACATGACTTTTCTAGATACATAAATCCTTTCAAGCTGGCACAATGTGTCTTTGGATGCATCAGTTACGACATTTTATGCTTAGAACTATAAACTTGTAAGTTATTAAATTCCCTTTTCTAAAAGCTGTACCAGTACTGTGGTTGTAGTTGCACCTTGCAAACTAACACACGTTCCCTTTACCCTCAACAAGCACTTCAGCTGGCCATGGTTCTTTGCCAGGTGGGGTGATGCAGCTCTTCATTCCTGAAGCTCCAGAGCCATTGGTAGCACTTCCTGGATTGAGGCCTCTCAGTTTTACCTAGACTTTAATCACAGGGCATGGTAGTACTGAGAGCCACCCTAAGGGATCTCTTGTATGCCAGGGAAACTCTTCTTTATCTCTATTGTGTAATTGTAGTCCTATTTCCCTTTGATAGTCAGGATCATTCCCCCCAGACAGAACAGTAATACCCTTTCATGTTCTTTGATTCAGTGGCATGAGAAGCCCAAAGTGGCCAGATGGCAGTCTTAATTTCCAGTTCATTGTTGTGTTTTCTGGAAGGAGCAATCCTTCTTTTTGAACTAGGACCTGTAGACCAGCAGAGTTTAAAGTTTCAGAAACAGGAAGCAAAATTTTCCTAAAGGATCACTGTATAAGTTAGGGTTCACTAGAGAAACAGAATCAACAGGAAATATTCACAAATATAAAATTTATAAAAGTGTCTCACAAAATCATGGGAATGTAAAGCACAAAATCCATAAGGCAGACTGTGAAACTGACGATTCTGATGGAGACTCTGGACAAACTCCACGGGAGAGGCTCACTGGCAGAAGCAGGAAGAGAAACTGTCTCTTCTGAATTCTCCTTAAAAGGCTTCTAGTGATTAGATTGAGCATCACTCATTAAAGAAGACACTCCCCTTGGTTAATTACAAATAGAATCAGCTGTGGATGTAGCCCACATGATCATGACTTCATTCTATGAAATGTCTTCATGCGGAAATACAGGCCAGCACTTGCCCAAACACACAAACAGGTACAACCATTGGCCAAGTTGACACATAAAACTGACCATGACAGTCCACCCCTTGTCAACTTGGCAGCTATACTCATCACCTTAAATCATACCTAATTTCTAAAAAGAAAACAATAAGACACATTTTTTATCTCTCCTACCAATACTCAACTGTCCTGCATATAACCAGAAACACATTAAATCTCTCCAAAATAGAGTGCAAATCCTTGGGTAATTGTCATTTTTAAACTTGATATCTTACAACTTAAGTAGTATAACATGAACAAAATAGCATCACAGTCCTTATTTCTGTAACTGATCACATGGTCGTAACTCATATTTCCACAGCTTCTTCCACTACCCATTCCATGTTCCCTCTACCCTCAGCAAGCACTTCAACTGGCCATGGTTCTTTTCTTGGTGAGGTGACCCAAACCTTCATTCCTGAAGTTTCAGAGCCATTGGTAGTCTTGCCTGGATTGGGTTGTTGCAGTTTTCCATTGATTTTAATCACAGAGCATGGTAGTACTAAAAGATGCTTTAGGGGATCCCCTATATTCCAGGAAAACGCTTCTTTAACTCCATTGTGTAGTTGCAGTCCTATTTCCCCTGATAGGGTCCATCGCCTCAGCCAGTAATGTAATCCCCTTCTTGGCTTGCTGATCCAGGGGCATGAGTAGCCCAAAGTGGCCAGGTGGCAGTCTGAGATTCCAGTTCAATGGAATCACTGTTGTTTCTCCTGGTGGAAGCATTCCATCTTTAGAAACTAAACATGTAGACCAGCAGAGTTCAGGGTAGCAGGGAAAGGAAGCAAATTTTTTCCTTGTGGATCACTAGGGGTAATAGTGAGTGATGCCACTCCCATTTCCACACCTTGATTCCTGGACCCATGGATCCTGGCTATGGCAGAAACAGCACCATACAGCGGATGCTGATTCAGAGCATACACAGCTTCTTGGAGAACATTACCCCAGCCCTTCAGGGTATTGCCACCTAGTTGGCACCATAATTGAGTTTTCAAAAGACCCTTCCACCGTTCTATCAATCCAGCTGCTTCTGTATGATGGGGAACATGGTAACACCAGAGAATTCCATGAGCATGTGCCCCTTTCCGCACTTCATTTGCTGTAAGGTGTGTTCCCTGATCAAAAGCAATGCTGTGTGGAGTACCATGATGATGGATAAAGCATTCCACAAGCCTATGATGGTAGTATTGACAGAAGCATTGCGTGCAGGGAAAGCAAACCCATATCCAGAGTATGTGTCTATTACAGTTAGAACAAATTGCCACCCCTTCCATGAAGGGAGTGGTCCAATGTAATCAACCTGCCACCATGTAGCAGGCTGGGAACTTCAGGGAATGGTGTCATATTGGGGGCTGAGTGTAGGCCTTTGCTGCTGGCAAGTTGGGCACTCAGCAGTGACTGTAGCCAAGTCAGCCTTGGTGAGTGGAAGTCCATGTTGCTGAGCCCATGCATAACCTCCATCCCTACCACCATAACCACTTTGTTCATGAGCCCATTGGGCAATGCAGGAGATGCTGGAGAAAGAAGCTGACTGATATCCACAGAACATATCATCTTATCCACTTGATTATTGAAACCTTCCTCTACTGAAGTCACCATCTGGTGTGCATTCACATGGGACACAAATATCTTCAGTTTTTAGCCCACTCAGAATGGTCTATCCTCATACCTCTTCCCCAGACCTCTTTGTCACCAATTTTCCAATTATGTTCTTTCCAAGTCCCTGATCATACAGCCAAAGCATTAGCAACACACCACGAGTCAGTATACAAATGCCCCTCTGGCCAGTTCTCCTTCAAAGCAAAATGGACAACCAGATGCAGTGCTCAAATTTCTGCCCACTGGGAACATTTCCCCTCATTACTGTCATTCAAAGACACCCCAGAAATGGGTTGTAGTGCTGCAGCTGTCCACTTTCGGGTGGTACCTGCATATTGTGCTGAACCATCTGTAAACCAGGCCCGAGTTTTCTCTTCCTCAGTCAATTCACTGTAAGGAACGCCCCAAAAGGCCATAGCTCTGGTCTGGGAAAGAGAAGGTAATGTGACAGGAGTGGAGACCATAGGTATTTGGGCCACTTCCTCATATGACTTACTTGTGCCTTCAGGACCTTCTCTGGCCCTATCTCATATATACCATTTCCATTTTATGATGGAATGCTGCTGTGCACAGCCAACTTCATGGCTTGGTGGGTCAGACAACATCCAGCTCATGAAAGGCAACTCTGGTCTCATGGTAACTTGGTGGCCCAAGGTTAAGCATTCAGTCTCTACTAAAGCCCAGGAGCAGGCCAGAAGCTGTTTCTCAAAAGGAGGGTAGTTATCTGCAGTAGATGGTAAGACTTTGCTCCAAAATCCTAAGGATTTGCATTGTGATTCTCCTATAGGGCCCTGCCAAAGGCTCCAAACAGCATCTCTATTTGCCACTGACACTTCCAGCATCATTGGATCTACTGGATCATATGGTCCAAGTGGCAGAGCAGCTTGTATAGCAGCCTGGACCTGTCACAGAGCCTCCTCTTATTCAGGTCCCCACACAAAATTAGCAGCTTTGCAGGTCACTCAATACTAGCACACCCAAATGGAGAATATGTTGTTGACAAAATCCAATGAGACCAACTAGGCATTGTGCTTCTTTTTTGGTTGTAAGAGGGGCCAGATGAAGCAACTTATCCTTCACCTTAGAAGGGATATCTCGACAAACTCCACCCCACTGGACACCTAGAAATTTCACTGAGGTGGAAGGCCCCTGTATTTTGTTGGATTTATCTCCCATCCTCTGACATGTAAATGCCTTATCAGTAAGTCTAGAGTAGTTGTTACTTCTTGCTCACTAGGTCCAATCAACATGATATCATCAATATAATGGACCAGTGTGATGTCTTGTGGGAGGGAGAAATGATCAAGTTCCCTGCGGACAAGATTATGACATAGGGCTAGGGAGTTGATATACCCCTGAGGTAGGACAATGAAAATATATTGTTGATCTGGCCAGTTGAATGCAAACTGTTTCTGATGGTTCTTACTAATAGCTATTGAGAAAAAGCATTTGCCAGATCATTAGCTGTATACCAGGTACCAGGGGATGTATTGGTTTTCTCAAGCAATTATACCACATCGGGAACAGCAGCTGCAATTGCAGTTACCACTTGATTGAGCTTATGGTAATCCACTGTCATCATCCAAGACCCATCTGCTTTCTGCACAGGGCAAATAGGAGAGTTGAATGGGGATGTGGTGGCAATCACCACCCCTGCACTTTCAAATCCTTAAGAGTGGCATTAATCTCCGCAATCCTTCCAGAAATCCAGTATTGCATCTGATGTACTATTTTCCTTGGTAGGGACAGTCTAGTGGCTTCCACTTGGCTTTTCCCACCATAATAGCCCTCATTGCCTGAGTTAAAAAGACAATGTGGGGATTCTGCCAGTTGATCAGTATGTCTACTCTAATTATGCATTCTGGAACTAGGGAAGTAACTACAGAACGGGTATGGGGCCCCACTGGACCCATTGTGAAAATGGACCTGAGCTAAAACTCCATCAATCACCTGACCTCCATAAGCTCCCACTCTGACTGGTGGACTAGAGTGACATTTTGGGTCCCCTGGGATTAATATACCTTCTGAACCAGTGTCTAATAAATCACCAAAATGTCTGATCATTTCCTTTACCCCAATGCAGTTACCCTAGTAAAAGGTCGTCAATCTCCTTGGGGAAGGCTTGGAGGAAGATTAACAATACAGATTTGTGGCAGTGTAACTGAGTTCTCCCCCAAATGGACCAGGCCTCCCCTTCATGCAAAAGGCTCTCAGTCTGTGTTCTAGTTTGCTAGCTGCCAGAATGTAATATACCAGAAACAGAATGGCTTTTAAAAAGGGGAATTTAATAAGTTGCCAGTTTACAGTTCTAAGGCCAAGAAAATGTCCCAATTAAAGTAAGTTTATAGAAATGTCCAATCTAAAGCCTCCAGGAAAAGATGCCTTGATTCATGAAGGCCAATGAAGTTCAGGGTCTGTCTCTCTAGTGAGATGGTGCATGGTGAACACAGCCAGGGTTTCTCTTTCAGCTGAAAGGGCGCATGGTGAACTCAGTGTCGTCTGCTAGCTTTCTCTCCTGGCTTCTTATTTCATGAAGCTTCCCAGGGGGTATTGTCCTTCTTCATTTCCAAAGGTCGCTAGCTGATGGTCTCTGCTTCATGGTGCTGGGACATTCTCTGTTCTGTCTGTATCTCCTTCATTCTCCAAAATGTTTCCTCTTTTATAGGATTTTAGAAACTAATCAAGACCCACCCAAATGGGTGGAGACACATTTCCCCCAATCCAGTTTAACATCCACTCTTGATTGGGTTATATCTCCAGGGAGATGATTTAAAAACTGATTCAAACATACTGCATTGAATAAGGATTATTCTGCCTTACGAAATGGGATTTAGATTAAAACATGGCTTTTCTAAGGGACATATATCCTTTCAAACCAGCACAGTCTGTAAACTGTCTCAAGTCTGGAAATTGATAAAGGGGTTGTGATTCTGTGTTTTTGTAATTCAAGTTAGACTTCTGGTCACTTGACCTAGAACTCTTTTGTTTATTCAGTTCAAGCAAGAATTTAGTAGACTGCTCATCTATTATATTTCTAAGTACCCCATGATTTACTAGCCAATGCCACAAATCTCTGCAAGTTAGATTATTTTGACTCCTGCTCTGCGTTTGCTATCTATTATAATAGCCACATCCACCCTGACTTTGGTGATTAAGTGCTGCCACCTGACTTCTGCGAACTTGGGATCCGGTCATCCCCACTATATTTAAGGATTCCAGCTCAGTGACAGCAGTTCCACAGTAATATCTGACCTACAAAGAAGTGCAACTGCAGAGCTGTTCAGGGATGATGGCGCTAGTCTCATAAATTTATTTCTCACTGTTTTGGTAGAAGGTGCATCCTCCGGACATTCTTGGGGTGTAAGAGCAGGCTTTGCATGATAAATCCACTCTAAAATTCCAATATCTCCAAGCCTCTGGATCCCCTCATCTACATTATACCATTGCAGTTCTGGCATTTCACCCTCAGGTAATGCCAGCCACCTTTTGATCCATGTTTCAACCAACCATTCAAACAAACTGTTAATGCCTTTTCTAACCCCTCGAGTTATAACATTGAATGCAGAATCTCTGTTTAGTGGGCCCATATCAATAAATTCCACCTAATCCAGCCTTATATTCCTCCCACCATTATCCCACACCCTTAGAATCCATTGCCACATATATTCCCCTGATTTCTGTCTATATAAATTAGAAAACTCACAAAATTCTTTTGGAGTATAACATACCTCCTCATGTGTAATACTTTGTACTCACCTTTAGAGGCCTATTGGAACTTTAGTCTAGATATAGGTTTGGAAGAAATAAGGGGTGGTGAGGGTGGGTCATGAAAAGAATTAAAAGTCTCTTCCAGGCCATTTGCTTCAGGGCATTCATTTGAAGTTTCACCTGGTGAAAGAGGATTAATCACTCTAGGCCTAATCACTTCAAGTGGAGTTTAGGTGGCCAAGCCCTCAAGGCAGGCTGCAGGTGGGGCAGCTATGTCCTCAGGGAATACTATTACAGTACAGGGTTATCTACAGAAGATTCAGCATGACCTAGGGTTTCAACCTCACCACCAGCATCATTATCCATCCATAAGTCACCATCCTATTTTTCAGGGTCCTACTCCTTTTCAATGTCCTCATCTTAATGGCAGACACCATCAAAGATTGAGATTTCAATTTATGTTGTAAAGTTGCTACTCTAACAATAAGATTCTGAGTCTGATTTTCAGAAAACTCAAGTTCGTGGCTACAGGAAATAAGATTTTCCTTCATGACACTCACAGAAATGTCTTCATCTGTCAGATGGCACTTAAGCTTCTTGTTTGAAGTCTTAAACTCATCCCTTTCACTCATTAATGTATGCAGTGTATCTAACAACATCCAACCAACATCTCTATACTTCCTATTTCCATAAAACTCTGTAAAGGTGCCAAAAACATTATCCCTCAGTGCCTGTCTTCATACAAGTGAAGGATTTGAAGAATCCAATGGTGATTTTTTACTATCTATTTGCCAACTCACTCCATGGATTGACAATGTCCTCCTAATTATGGGAATCAGAGGCCTTAGTGCCTTTGGGTTCAGTCAGAGTAGAAAATTATTTTTTTAAAAAATCTCATTTTTAAGAGTCTGTTTCTTAAGAAACACTCCTGGTTCCAAGTTGTATTGTTAGGGTTCTCTAGAGAAAATAGAATCAGCAGGAAATATTTGTAAATATAAAATGTATGACAGTGTCTCACATAACTATGGGAATGTAGATTCTGAATCCTCCTTAAAAGTCTTCCAGTGATTAGATTAAGCATCACTCATTAAAGAAGGGCCTCCCCTTGGCTGAGTACAAATGGAATCAGCTGTGATATAGACAATGTGATCACGACTTAATTCTATGAAATGTCCTAATAGCAAAAGACAAGCCAGCACTTGCCCAACCAGACAAACAGGGAGCAGCTCTTGGCCAAGTTGACACAATGAACCTGACCATGACAATCACTAAGGATAATAGTGAGTCATGCCACTGCCAAACATTTCCAGCCCTTGATTTCTGGATCCACGAATACTGGCTATGGGAGAAACCATAGAGTGGATCCGAATTCAGGGCATACACAACTTTCTGGAGAATATTGACCCAATCCTGCAAAGTACTACCACATGGTTGGCACCATAATTGTGTCTTCAAAAGGCCATTCCATGGTTCTTTCAACCCAGCTGCCTCGGATAATGGGGAACATGGAGAGACCAGAAAATTACATGAGCATGCACCCATTCCCACACTTCATGTGTCATGAAGTGGGTTCCTTGATCAGAAGCAATGCTATGTAATACCATGATGGTGGATAAGGCATTCTTTAAGTCCATGTATGGTAGTTTTTGCAGAGGTATTGCATGCAGGGAATGCAAACCCATACCTGGAGTACGTGTCTATTCTAGCTATGTTGTGGGGTGCACCAAAGGAGAGACCACACAATTCAAAACTGCAAGCCAATTTCGAGTCTTTATTAGTCTGACTGCCTCAGAAACTTCCAAGAAAGAGGATTCAGAGAGCAGCCCCCAGAGGTTTTCAAGGTGTGCTTTTAAAGACTAAATTCATGTTGTGGTTTTTGTAGCTGCTAGCAAGCAAGCGTGATCATAGAAGCAGATGAATGCCACTAGCTGTTGCTAAAACACATTCCATTCCCTCAGTTTCCTAACAGTGGTTATTGATTAACTCTTGGGGACATTCCGCCCCAATGTTGTGGGGACTTTCCCTGCTTGGGCCTGATTAATTGCTCCTGGTTGGGCCTGATTAATTGCTCCTGGCCCTTCACATTCCCCACTGGTTTTATGAGAGAATAAAATCATTGTTTCTTCATTTTGATTATAAATCTGTTGATATTGGGTTCCAAGGACTAATAATTCAACAGTTTGTATTTTTCTTTGCATGTATGAGTTTAGACCGTTGATTACACAGGACCCAAACATTAAGCCTAATAATATGAGAATTAGGGGCCCTGCTACAGTGGACAAGAGCGTGGTTAGCCATGGAGACCAGGAAAATAAGTTTTCATACCAGTCGGTTTCAGTTTCTTGGCATTCTTCCCGCTCTCATAACATGCTATGGACTAGGGATAGACTATTTCTAATTATTCCAGAAAGATTGCCATAGAAGCAGCATGTTTCTCTGAGGGCCATGCATAACCCTCCTTCTTTCAGAAATAGGAGGTCTAAGCCTCTGTGGTTTTGGAGGATGACCTCAGCCAGTGAATTTAGGGAGCTTTCCAAATGACTGATGGAGATTTCTAATTCACTAAGATTCAGATCAACTTGTTTGCTAAAGATTTTTAAATTTTGGTCCTCGTTGATATGGGCTGAAGTTCCGACTGCAGTTGATCCTGCAATGCCCAGTCCAACAAGGAGGGGCTCTAAGATTGGGGCTCGCTTGGCCTGGTAAGTGGGTTCTAAATGTTTCCTACCTCCTTCCCCAGAATAGTAATATACTTGGGGGATAATATGAACCAAAATACAAAATTCTTCCTCGACTGCCATTATTCGGGGAGTTATACAGGGAGTGATGCCGGAAGTGCAGGCAAACCAAGTACCATCAGGGGGTACAAGGAGGTGGTTCCATCCACCTGGGGTTGAAGTTAAAATGCCCTTTAGTGAGATGATGAGACTGCAGGAGTCACTATAGGGGGATTTGGCTAAATTAAAATTCTCAGAATAAATACAGGATCCCTGCCCTTGGAGATCTCCTATGGTGAGTTTCGGTTCCTGTCCCCACCTGCATAGGTGTTGGCCTTGTGCTTTTTGGACTGAGAGGTTTCTGATATGGGTATCCATAAGCCTAGGGAGATATTAGCTCCTATTCCTATGTAGTAAGGGGGTTCAGGGTTTAAGCAAAGCTAACAGACTTCAGTAATAAGTGGATTGATTTGATTCATAAACTGGAAAACTGAATTTAACATGTCAAGCAGGGGTTTTTTAGGGGAGGGAGAGGAATTTATTTGGGAGTTTGGGGTGGCATAGCCTTTTGAGCTCGAGCCTACCAGAGGCAGGACGCTGAGTCTGGGAGGCTGTGCCAATTTTATGCCAGGGTTGAGAGCTTGATTAGGTCTTATGGGATTGTCTGCTTTATGGGGAAGGAATCTTTGAATTGTGAAAATGGTGCCTGGGTTGTAACCTGAGACATGTAATCTCAATCTCCAAGTTTTTCCACTCACCCAGGTTTGGCTACACCAGGAAGGGATAGTAATAATCATTGGGTTACAGGCACCTCAGGTGCAACTGTTGGGGTTATGGGCTGGTGCCTTTGTTAAGGTTATGAACGGGTCTTGGTTAGTCCATTCTGTGATTGTTCCACAACCCCAGTTGGCACAATAATATTGGCCTTGCCCTTGGCCATTTAAACTTCCCTCTGCAGGACAGACATAGTATTGGGTATGCCATAAGCCTTTTTCTTGGTGGGGGGTAGCACACCCATATCTGATCATGTTACCATAACTCCCCTTCCCTAGGTGTCCAAACAGTTGACAGAGATCAAAGTGGAGGGTTGGTTGGGAGGGAGTGGTGGTTGTAGCCACCAATACTCCATCCACCTTTTTTGTGAGATCCCAGGTATAGTTTATAACCTGGTGAGGGTTTTTTCCCATGACCCCCACCAGGGATATTAAGAGGACCCAGAGGGATTTCTGGAAAGTCTTATCTTTAGTAAGTCCTTGGTTTGCTGGATGGTCCATTTTTCAGGGATCTGGTCTGGGGTGGCCTTTTTTATCTGGGAGTGATGAATCCAGTGCCGTTTTCCCACAACTTTCACTGAGAGGATCACTGGCAGGGGTCCTGTCCACCGGGCCTCCAAGGTGGCTGGCTGAAGTTTCTTTATCCAGACTATGTCTCTGGGCTGCTCCTGAAATAGATCTTTTTTAGGGGCAGGATTTGTTGGTCCCAGATGGGCTGCCTCCACCAGTTTCCAAGTTTGCTGGGTGGTAAATTGCAGGGCCTGTAATGATTTTAGAAGAGAATGGTTATTTAATTGAGCTATTTTTTCTTCCCCCAATTTAGAGATTAGTGGAGGTGGTCATCCAGCCATGATTTCATATGGAGTAATTCCCTTCACATAGGGGAGTACATCTAGTTTTTAGGAGGGCAAATGGAAGGAGGCTCACCCAGTTTTCTTCAGTCTTGAGCTTTAGTTTATTTAAAGTTTCCTTTATTGTTCTATACATTCTTTCAACTTGCCCTGAACTCTGTGGCCTATAAATACAGTGTAATTTCCATTTGATATTTAATATTTTTGCTAACAATTGAGTAATTTGGGTGATGAATGCCAGCCCATTATCAGACCCCATTGCAGTCGGGAGGCCGAATCAGGGGACAATTTCAGAAAGTAGTTTTTTTACTACTATTTGTGCTGTCTCAGTTCTGGTAGGAAATACCTCAGTCCATCTGGAGAAGGTGTTCATGAAGACTAACAGGTATTTGTGTCCATATGGACCAGGTAATATTTCTGTGAAGTATATTTCCCACTGTTCCCCTGGGGTTTGTCCCCTCAGCCTGGTTCCTTGGGGCATTTCTCTCCCTCGGCCAGAATTTACCTGGGTGCAGATGTAGCATCTGGAAGATATCTGCCAGGCTTGTTGTTGCCATCAGGGAATGTAGTAATCTCTCTGTAAGAGTTCAGTTAGTTTCATACTGCCCAGATGTGTACTTTGGTGAACCTGGGCAACCAGATTGTGCCCCAGGAGCTCTGGCACTAGGATTCTCCTGTCTGGGAGAATTTTCCAACCGTCCAGACCTGTTCTTGTGCTCAGAGTTTCACCCAGTTTAATTTCTTCCCTGGTATATTCTGGAAGGCTCGGCAACACTCGTCCCAGTAAAACAGGAAGTATCTGCAGCATCCCCACTGTTTTTTGGGCAACCTCTTTTGCCATTTTATCAGCCAGGGCATTTCCTCTGGCAATTTGAGTTTCAGCAGTCTGATGTCCTTTGCAATGTATAATGTGTGCCCTTTTTGGTAACCAGATAGACTTTAGCAAGGCAAGTATTTCTGGTAAATTTTTTATTTCCTTTCCTCCCAATGTCAAAAGTCCCCACTCCTGATATAGTGCCTCATGGACATGTGCAGTTGTGAAGGCATATCTGCTGTCTGTGTAGATGTTGACAACCTTCCCCTTTCCCCACCTTAGAGCCTGGGTCAGAGCTATTAGTTCGGCCTTCTGGGCCAAAGTCCCATGTCCTAGGGCCTGAGCCCAGATGACCTGGTCCACAGTTACCACCACTGCCTCTGCATACCTGATTCGCTCTGAGACATAACTGCTCCTATCTGTATATAATTTTTCATCAGGATTCAGCCAGGGGTTGTCGGTAAGGTCAGCCCTCACATTCATTAAAGATTCCAAGATCTCGTGACAGTCATGGATGGGCTCGGACGGGTCATTATCCAGAAGCAAGGTGGCAGGGTTAAGAGCCACCATTTTTAGGAAGTGGATTCTTGGGGGATCCAGTAGCAATACCTGATACTGGGTTATCAGGGCATTTGAGAGCCATCTCCTGAGCGGGTTCCTTAGTAATGTTTCTACTGAATGTGTGGCCACTATGTGCAAGTCCTGTCCCAGAGTTAATTTAGATGCTTCTTTTACCAAAATGGCAGTGGCGGCAATGGCTCAGAGGCAGCTTGGCCACCCAGCCACCACATAGTCTAGTCTTTTAGCCAAGTAGGCAACTGGCCTTTTCTATGGTCCTAGCATTTGGATGAAGACTCCTTTTGCTATTCCTTGGGTTTCAGCGACATGTAGTTGAAAAGGTTTGGACAGGTCAGGCAAAGTTAAGGCAGGGGTGCTCACAAGCACCTGTTTCAACATTTTAAAAGCTTTTTGCTCAGCCTCAGTCCAAGTTAGAGCTTCCTCCTTTCCCCCTGTGCTAGTGTAAAGGGGTTTTGCTATTTCTGCAAATCCAGAAATCCAGAGCCGGCAATATCCAACTGCTCCTAAAAAATCCCGTACCTGCCTTTTTGTTTTGGTTGGGGTACTTTTAGGATAGCTTCAATCTTATTAAAAGATAGAGCCCTTTTTCCCCCTTCTAATTCATACCCTAAGTATGTTGCTGAACTGGTGCAGAGTTGGGCCTTTTTGGCTGAAATCCGATAGACCAACTGGGCTAGTTCCTGTAACTAGTTTTCAGTTGCCTTTTCGCAGTTTGACAGATTATTAGCTGCCAGTAAGAGGTCATCCACATATTGTAGGAGGGTTATCTCTGGATTTTCTTGTCTAAAACAAGCCAGATCCTGGCTTAAGCCCTCATCGAACAGGGTGGGAGAAATTTTGAAACCTTGTGGCAACCGAGTCCAGGTTAGTTGTCCAGAGAACACCCCCTCTGGGTCAGTCCATTAAAAACAAAGATGGGTTGACTTACCGCAGCCCGAGGAAGTGAAAAGAAGGCATCCTTTAAGGCCAGAACAGTGTAGATCTGCTGGCTGGGAGGTAACAGGCTCAAGGGTGTATACGGATTAGGCACAGTGGGGTGAATAGTTTCAATTCTTTTGTTTACCTCTCGGAGATCTTGAAATGGCCGGAAATCGTCAGTCCCGGGCTTTTGGACTGGGAGAAGGGGGGTCTTCCAGGCCAAATGGCAGGGGACTAGAATACCTGCCTCCAGGAGTCTTTTGATATGGACTGTAATGCCTCTTTTGGCTTTTAAGCTTATTGGGTATTGTCAGACTCTGATTGGGGTGGCGGTGCTAGTCATCTGGACAACAATGGGGGGCCAGTGGGCAGTTAATCCTGGTAGGTTAGTTTCTGCCCATATACCTGGTACTTTTTCTTCACGCAAATATGGGCCTGTGGCCAGCAGCACCACCTCTGCAGTAAGTAAATACTCTTCCAATAAGGGGCAAGTGTGGAGGATTGCTGAAGGGTTTGTATTGAAGGAGAGCTCAGCCAAATCGTTTTTGAAAGAGATGGTGGCTTGTAATTTCTGGAGAAGGTCTCTCCCCAAAAGGGGATATGGACACTCTGGCATTATAAGAAATGAGTGGGTGACAGTTCTTTCCCCCAAGGTTAGTGATCCTAGTCTTAGTCCATGGGTAAGACTTTGTCTTTCCCATTGCTCCCTGTATGGGAATTTTTTCCTTAGATATGGGCCCTTCTGCTTGCTGGAGAATGGAGGAGGTTGTCCCAGTATCCACAAGAAATTTTATAGGTTTGCCCCTGACTTCTAATGTGACCTTGGGCTCCCGGGGGCTCAACAGAATGGAGCCCCAGCCCTGTCAATTCGCCTCTTCAACCAGAACAGGGGCTGGTTTCATTCTTTTAAGTCCTCTTTTAGGGCATTCATTTTTCCAATATCCATTCTCTGCAGTAGGTACATTGGTTTGCACCTAGGCCCATCCTTTTTCCTTGATTTCCCTTTCTTTTTACAATGGTTTCCCACCTTCCTTTCTGTTTTTCCTGTTTAGCCATTGAGGATACTAAAATTTTGGTTATGTTTTTGGACTGCATGGTCATGGGGTCATCTCTCTTATTAAAAGTCTTTTGGGCAATCTCTATCAGTTTGGACAGCACTTTACCCTCAAATCCTTTTAATTTCTGTAATTTTTTTCTTATATCTGGGGCCAACTCAGTGACAAATGCTATATTTATGGCTCACCTATTTTCGGGTGCCTCTGGATCTATAGGGGATTACAAGCGGTATGCCTCAAGGAGGCGCTCAAGGAAAGCAGCCAGAGATTCATCCGGCTTTTGTATGGTTCACTTACCCGAGACAAGTTGGTCGGTTTCTTGGCTGCCACTCGTATCCCCCAGAGCAGAGTCTGGTGATACCAATAGAGAGCCTCCTTACCTATATCAGTGTTGGGTCCCATCCAGGATGGGTGGAGGAAAACACAGCCTCTAATCGGGTTGATTCAGTAGTAGGCTGTCCATCAGATCCAAGAATTAACTTCCTCGCCTCTCTCCTCACTCAGTCTCATTCCTCAGAGGTGAAGAGGGCCTGGAGGAGCTGTTGGCAGTCATCCCAGGTGGGCTGGTGGGTAAAAAAGACAGTCTCCAAGAGGGAGATGAGCACTTGGGGCTTTTAAGAGAAAGAGGGATTTGGGTTTTTCCAATTATACAGATCGCTAGAGGAAAAGGGGACATAGACCATGAAAGGTGGGTGGTCGTTCCCCAGGACAGGGCCAATCTGCCTCAAGGGTAAAATTGGAACTCCAGAAGAATCGGGTGATTGTGAATGAGAAGAAGGGTGGTAAGCAGAGCCACTTCTGGCATGGGGGCAACTGAAGGGCACCTCCCAGCTATTAGA